>CDFC01060472.1:8859-20098 GCA_000826385.1 Acanthamoeba rhysodes | reverse complement strand
AAGTAAGCGACATGTCGGAACCGTCGCCGCGTGGAAAGAAAGAGCGATCCTCGACGAGGGATAGGAAGGAGAGCAGCAGAAAGGAGGAGGGCGGCAAGGAGCGAGAGCGGTCTTCGACGAGGGAGAGGTCCTCGAGGAAGAAGGAGGAGCTGACCAGCTCGTCGGAATCCTCGGCGACGGAAGCGCAAGCGGACGACAAGAAGAGACTTCGTTCGGCTTCTTCATCGCGCAGCCACAAGAGCGACAGCTCGAGGACGCACAGCCCGCGCACGAAGACCTCCGATAAGGATGAGAAGAGGGAAGACAAGAAGGAGAAGGGAAAGGAGGCCGCCAAGGAATCCTCCACCGCCGCAGTCACCGCTACGAAGAAGGGAGGCGACGACACCAGGGCCCTGGTCCCTGTAGAGGCCGTGGTGCGGCCCATTCAGCTCGCGGCCGATGAGGAGCTCGACGGCGAGGCCGCCCTCTTCGGTCAGCAGAAGGAGGCCCTCTTGATGCTGCTCGAGGCGCGCATGCTTCTCACCAAGATGGTGAGATGGCGATGGATCAAGGAGCAGAACGAAATCGAGGAGAGGAGGAAGAAGACCCAGGAAGAGAAGAAGAAGAGGGGCAAGCTCAGCGTGACCGAGATCCAATCTGTGCTCAAGTCCCAGCCTGATGGAGAGGACGGCGACTGGACCTCAGGTGCGCAGCCATTCTTCGCGCCATTAATTTGCACTTACAAAATTGACACTTACATTCTTTGTTTTGGCCTTCTCCAGAGATCCAGGAGCTCAAGCGTCAGCTTGTCATCGAGATCAGGCGCAACCACGTCCTCGATCGCGATCTCCAGAAGCTCGACAAGCGTATTGGCCTCCTCATCAAGAACCGCACCACACTTCAGGTGCGTTGCCGAGATTCGTTTGACCACGTCAAGCTGGCGCATCACTAACCCCCCCCCTTCATCTTAGGATGTGCTGGAGGGTCTGGAGAAGGGAAAGAAGAAGAGCAAGGCCAGGGGAAAGGGCGAGGAGCAGATCTGGGATCTCAAGAAGGACCCGCGCAAGATGGAGGTAAGTGTGCACTGACGTCTTTCGACCCTTTGTTTCAAGTGCAAGTGTTCAATTAATAATCTTCCCAATTTCGTGTTGATCATGTGCTCAGTTCTACCAAGAGCTGTTCTACTTGCTGCAAACCGAGCCCAAGTACCTCGCGAAATGCGTGTACCACGTCCAGCCCGAGCAGATGGATTCCTTCCTCGACACGACGATCCTCACTCTCTACGGTGACGCCTTCTCGCCTCGTGAGGAGTACCTCATCCTCTCCCTCTTCAAGCTCGCCATCAAGAACGAGATCTCGAAGATCAATTCGCTCTCCGACTTCTTGAAGGCCAACACCGTGGTGCCGAAGATGGTGATCACCTACAACCGACGCAAGCAGGGTCTCGAGTACCTCAGGAGCACCCTCGGCCCTCTGCTGAAGATCGTGATGGAGAAGACCGATCTCAGCTTGGAGCTGCACCCCACCGTCATCTACCAGTCCATGATTAACGAGATGGAGATTCGCACCGGCGAGAAATCGACTCTCGAGAGGAACATTCCCGAGGAGAAGGCGATGAGCAACCCCGAGGTGAAGTCGATCATGAACCAGCGGCTCAACGCTCTCCAGGAGATCTGCCAGATGTTCCTCGACGGCGTCATCAACTCGATGAACAACCTCCCCTACGGTATTCGCTGGATCTGTAAGCAGATCAAGCACCTCTCCATGGACCGCTTCGGCGAGGCCCTCGATAACGACCAGGTGAGAACCCATCATGCTCCCCCCTCTTCTTTCTCCTCGCCCTGACCGTTCTTCTCTTTCCATCTTGCAGGTGTTGAAGGTGACGGGTTACTTCGTGTACTACCGTTTCATCAACTTGGCCATCGTCACGCCTGATGCCTACAACGTCGTCGACAAGGAGCTGGAGCCCGTCGTCCGTAAGAACCTGGTCGTCGTCGGTAAGGTGCTTCAGAACTTGTTCAACTTCCGCCTGTTCAGCAAGCAGGAGAAGTACATGATGCCCCTCAACGACTTCATTGAGAAGAACAAGCTCACCGTCGAGCACTACTTCAACTCCCTCGTTAAGGTGAGTCTCTGCCCTTACGATTGCACGTGCGCCTTTGCACCCTCCTCCCTTACTCACCCTCTTTCTTCTCTTCCTCAGGTCGACGACCCCGAGGACCACCTCCAAGTGAACAAGTACATGGAGCTGACGCAGAAGACCAAGCCCGTCATCCTCATCTCGCTTCACGAAATCTCGGCCACGCACCACCTCGTGCTGCAGAACCTCGACGCCCTCGCCGAGAAGGACGACGAGCTGAGAGTGATCATGAAGGATCTCGGCGACGCGCCTCCTGAGATTCCCGAGGAGGACGATCGTGAGATCCAGCTTACCCTCACCTCCAACCGGTTCAAGGTCGAAGTCGAGGAGGACAATGAAGTGGAGCGTCTCTACGCCGAAACGAAGGAGCTCATCATCCCCGTGCTGCGGACGATCCCCATCGAAACGTCCATCCACCGCCTGCACCTCACCGACGTGCTAGAGTCGGGCATTCGCTTTGCCGGCGAGACCAACAACAAGCAGCTATCTACACAAGTACGAACAAATCAATCCTGTATCTGTGTACACTTGGCTTGAGCTAACCACGTCTCACTCAATCGTTGCTGCGCAGATCAACAAGATCCTGGAGAACATCGCCAAGCTCGAGAAGGAGGGCCGTCTGTCGAAGTCGGATCGCTACGAGAGCTTCGTGCACGACATCTCGCTCGAGGTGGCCAACAGGGCGGTCATTCGAGAGCAACAGAAGAGAGAAATCGAACGTTTGACCCAGACCCTGACCAACCTCCGCAAGCACCAGGCTTACGTCAAGGAGCAGATCGCTCAGTACCAGGAGTACCTGCAACAGTGCCGCGAGCAGCACTACCGGCCCACATCGGCGAAGCTCAAGGGAAGCAAGAAGAACAAGAAGGCCGCCCCGCAGGCCGCCGCCGGCAAGACCATGGCCGGTCCGTTCAAGTTCAGCTACAAGGACTTGCAGAAGCAGGTGCGCTTCTTCCTCGAGACCGCGTCTTCTCTGCGATACGCCGCTTGCTTAACTTATTCTCTCCACCCGACACACCAGGGCGTGATCGTTGACTCTGAGGTGCCCGCTCTCTCGCGCAAGAAGACCCAGTTCCTCATCTCATCGGCGGAGGTCGGCATTTTCGACATCGTCGCCAAGATCGCTGGTATCTCTGTCGAGAAGGTACCCACTGTTTTCTTTCGGCCGTTGGTTACTTGAGCGAAGCCAGCTGGCGCCTGATTTCTGACCGGTCTGACCCGACAACAGATGACGCTCGAGCTGGACGATCTGTTGGAGAGGCACTACAACGGTGTGGAGTACCTCGAGCTCGAGCAGGTGACGCTGGACGTCAACATGACCATCCACTTGATCAACAAGTTCTTCTTGGGCAAGAAGTAAGCGACCGGATTGAAGGAGGGCTCCTCCCCTCATGTCTGATGTTGTGTTTTCTTCTTCCGCTAGCCTCTCCCACAAAATGTAATCCACCCCTTTGCAGCCAACTCGACCACTAGTGGGACACGCGATGACTAACAAACGCCAACCTGCGTGGCTTGGCTCCACTGTTCAGAAGGCAACGGTGAGCACGAGCTTGCCTATGGCTCTACCACTTGCCTGCAGCTCAAGGGCTTCCGCCAGCTGGTCCCACGCGAATCTGACGTTGGCTGTCGAGCGCAGCACCTTGGAATCGACCAGCGTCGCCACCCGGTTGAGGATGGCGCCCTGCCTCTCCGGCTCCACTCCATACACCCCACGAGCAAACATCATCTCCCACACCAGCGAGCCGCGCTTCATCTGTGGTTGCAGTTGGAGGTGTGTGTCGTGTGTGAGTGTGTGAGTGTGTGTGTGCCGTGTGTGTGTCGTGTTTGTGTTAGTGGGTAAGAGTTGTGGTGTTGATTAAGGCGTGGAGGCGCGCACGAAGAGAGGTGCTGTGTTGACGGGATTTTGGATGGGTAGGATGTGCCCGATCTTGCCCAGCGGATTGACCAGCCCGACGAGCTGCTCAATGACAGGGTCCGGTTCGCTGGTGTTGAAGATGAAGTCCACGCCCTGGTTCAAAAGTGAGATTAGGGTGAAGGAGCGGGTGAAGGAGCGTAGAAGGGTGGTGGTACCCTGAGGCCCAGCTTGGCAAGCTCATCTATGAGAGGATTGCGGTGATTGATGGTGCAGTCGGCTCCGTGAGCCTTGCTGTACGCGACCGTCTCTGCCCTCGACGCAGACCCGATCACTTTTCCAATCTTCAGTACCTGCCGTAGCACCGAGGTTCGTTGAACAAAACTCTCCGCACACGCACACGCACACGCACACGCACACGCACACGCACACGCACACGCACACGCACACGCACGCAGCTACACAACTCACAAAGCAACGCACATGCTTGGCGATCTGCAGGGCAATCGAACCCACTCCACCGGCGCCACCCAGCACCAAGAGCGTCTTGTTGAGATTTACAGTCTCATCGCCAACATCCGCCGGGACTGGGATGCCGAAGCCCTCCACCAACATCTCCCACGCCGTAAGACTCTGCGCAGAGTCCTCAGGATGGTCAGCCACTGTTCGCGGGTGTGCGGTGGACTGAGGTGGAGCGCACGGCAAGGGGCAGGGCAGCGGCGTCCTCGTGGTCGAGAGATGAGGGCTTGCGGCCGACGAGGCGCTCATCGACGACCGTGTACTCGGCGAAGCTGCCGGCTCTGTTGATCACGCCTGCCCAACAGTTCAACCTGTGGTGAGCAATGGACAATGGGCAGTGGGTGGTTCCGCTGCGGCGTGCTCGCACCAGCGAAATAGACATCATCACCGGGCTTGAAGAGGGTCGCCTCGGCGCCCACGGCCTCCACCACGCCCGAAGCGTCCCACCCGGGGATGAGGGGAGGTGATTCGATCGGAGCGTTGGGGTCGCCGCCCCAGTTGGTGATCTGCTTCACGTCCACCTGTAGGGGGGCGGTCAATTCGAATGTAGCGCGTAGCGCAACAACACAAGTAGTAGTAGTAGAAGAAGAAGAGCTTAGAAGTTATGAGGACGAGCTCGGGGCAGTACGGGGTTGGTGGCAACGGCAACGACGCGAACCAGAAGGTCGCGCGGACCCGGCTGCGGTTTGGGCACGTCGACCACCTGGAGCACGTCCGCGGGCTGGCCGTGGCGGGTGAGGCCGTAGGCCTTGATGCGGGGCTGCTTGCTCTGCTCAGCAGACATGAACGGGTGCACTCCGGAGGCCTGTTAGGCTATGGTTTGTTCGTGTGCGAGTGGGCTCGGTGCGGGCTTGGAGCTGGGTTTAACCATGCTGCACGTGTCAATCAGAAAAGTCGTCGATGCCCAAGAAACCGAACCGGCGCCTTCGCGTGCACTGGCCGCGTGAAGTCGACCGAAAAGGCACCGGCAGGGCGAAGACAAACTAATCTTTTCACCCAATGAAAGATGGAAGCGCAACAAGACGCGAGAGGCGTCGGGAGTTTGGGCCGGCTGGCCGACGAGCTCCTGCTGGCGGTCCTCTCGCACTTGCCGGTTTCTGACCTCGGCGCAGTCGTTCCCTTGGTTCGTTCGCTCGCTCTCACCCACACCAGCAGGCAACCTCGTGTGTGGCCTCATAGAAATGGTGTATTGGGGGGGGGGAGAGACAAGGTGTGCAAGCAACTACATCGACTGTCCGAGGACGCCAGCCTCTGGCGGGACAGGTACGCCGGTCAGTTCGGCGCGTGGGTGCCGGCGGTCCACTGCCAGCAGCTCAGCGAGGGCCTCGGCTCGTGGAAGCTCAAGTACCGGCTCGAGCACGCGCTGACGCAGCGCAGTGGCCACGACCTGTTTGCCTTCGGCTTCATGGACTGCCAGCCGGACCAGGGGACCCGCCACTCCATGTCCTACGTGCACTACAGCCCGACCGTCGACGCGCTGGTGCTGGTGCACAATGTCGACGTGCGCGTGCTCTACCTCAGCATCGGCCCGCCCATCCTGCCGACGTGCCCCAAGCGCGGCCGCACTTTGGTGTGGCGCGCACGGTGCGGCGATCGTGTGGGCTACGCGTTTGACCAGCACCCGACCGACCCGAGCATGGTGCACGAGACCCTGTGGTCGCTTGTGCGGAGCTCACCCTCCTTCGACTTCCTCCACGATTGGGACGCCCTCTGGAAGTACGCATCGTCCCGCTTGTCGTCTATGAGATGTGTCTGTGCGTCTATGTGGTGCCTTCAATGTTGCTGACATCGTCATGCTGCAGTCTGGTGCCGCTGCGCCAGATGCGGCTGGCGGCTCTGGGGCAGGCCGAGGAACTCGCATTCCAGCCCCAGACGATCAGCATCCATCAGCCCTGGTCATTTCTTGCGCATATCCTGAAGGACGGCGCTCCCTCGCTGCGATCGCTGGCAATCTATCATCCGAACTATGGCGCCAATGACGCGGAAGATACTTCACGCCCGCGTGACTTCACCATCGTCACGGTGCTGCACCTCATAGCCACGCGGAATAGGCGATTGGAGCGTATTTCTCTGGGCTTGACCGACCTCATCGACGACATCGTGCCCATCATCAGTACTGACAATGCCAATGCTCCACAACTCACGCTTCGCTCCTCCATCTGACGTGACACCACCAAAACGACACCAAACACAGAGAATCATCCCAGATTGCGCTTTCTGTCAGTGCGATTGGACGCCTCGAGCCTCCGTGAGTACCCTGCATCTCGCCATTGACATTGGTTTCGCTCTTTTCCTTCTGACGTCTTGGTCGCCGGTGCGAACAGAGGTGCCGGCCAAGGTGGTTTGGCTGCGTCTCGTCGAAGCGCTCTCTCACAGCAGCTCACTGGAAGCGCTGAAGCTCATCTTTTCTGGCAAGAACCGCTCGGCCGGCAGCGACGACGGATTGGACGCCGCAGACCAGTTGGCCGCGCTTCCCTCGCTCCTGAGCGCCTGCGGCCCGCAGCTGCGCAAGGTGGGCCTGTACTGCGTTCCGGAGCCACTGCGCCAGCAGATCGACGCCGCGATGGCGACCTACCCAGAACAACCCGGCTGCCACGTCCGCTTCAAGGCGGTGTTCGGCCAGCCCACAACCAAACCCGCTGGTCACCCGAGCCGCATATCTTGGGCCTGTGAGTAAACACTGCGGTTGCAGCCGCAGACCAGGCCACGATACGACCATGTCGTCCACCACCAGGACCAGATTGCCGTGTTGGTCGCTGTCGTAGGGGGTGCCCACCCCAGTATCGTGTTGTGATCGGCCCAGACCCTTGGATCGTGCGCGATTGTAGGATCGAAGCAAGAAATTTCCCAAAACGAAAAATTTGGGAAAGGTTTCAAAAGGAGACAAAACGGCACGCAGACGAAATCTCGATTCAAAGATGAAGCGAGCAAGGCCATCATCATCATCGTCATCATCAGGAGGCAATCAACGGAAGAAAGAGTCATCTCCGCCACAGGAAAGGGGAGGCAAAAGAAAGCCGCGGCCCATCAAGAGACCCCGCGCCAGCGCGGCACCGGCCCCGCTACGCTTCCCCTCAATAGCGGGGGTGACGTTCGACAAGACGCAGCGGCGCTGGGGTCCGGCCAAGAGCAACCAGGACCTGCCCGAGCTGCCGCCTGAGGTATGGTCCCTCGTCTTTGCGCGACTGCGGCACGACCCAGCCGCGCTCGTCAGGGCCGGCCACGTGTCGCGCGCCTGGCGCAGCCTCGCGCTGGGCGAGCTCCGGCGGTGGACGTTCGGCGCCGATGGCGAAGGCCGCCCGGCAGGACTAGAGTCGCAGCTGCAGTTCCTCCGCGAGCTGTGTCCGCGGCTGGAAGCCATTCACGTGCGGCACGACGGTTTTGACAAGGCCGTCCTGCACCACTTGCTGGACGGCCTGCCGCGCGTCCACACACTCCACCTCGTCGTGTCGCCGCTCACGCTCGCCAAGCTCGTCGCCGACTATGGGGCCGATGACAATGATGAAGATGATGAAGGCGACGATGAGACGGAGACGATGGTGCCAGGGTCGATCCGGTCGCTTGAGCTGACGTTCGTGAACCTGCTGCCGACGTCCAGGCTGGAGCGGCTGTGGCGGCGGCTGCCAAGGCGACTCGACACGCTCAGGCTTAACGGCCTACGCTCATCGCCGGACCGGCTGTTTGGGCGGCTGCGCGAGCTGACCAAGCTACACATGAGGAGCTGCTTCGCTGTAGATGACGCCGTAATGTCCCATCTCCCGCGCTCGCTCACCAACCTCAGCGTGCAGGGCGCGCGAGTCACCGACCGCGGCGTCACCGCTCTCGCCACGACGCTCCCCAACGTATGACCACTCACACCCCTTGTTTCGGTGAAACGAACTTACCTTGTTTGTCACACGCACCACGGCACACACACACACACACACGTCTCACGACCGCACGCACTTTCACACTACCGCACGCATACGCAGCTAAAGAAGCTCGACTTGAGCCGCTGCATTTATGTGACCCAGGAATCGATCGGCCAGTTGCCGCAGGGGCTCGAGACGCTCAAGCTGGCCTTCTGCCAGCACATCAGGGACGACGCACTGCGGAAGCTGCCGCCAGGCCTCCGGAAACTCAACTGCTGGGGCTGTGGCAACATCACCAACGCGGGCGTGCGGGCGCTGCCCGCCGGGCTCGAAGAGCTCACTCTGTCGTTCTGCAAAGTCGATGACGAGGGCATCGCGCAGCTGCCGCGCGGCCTCAAGCGAATCGTCATCCAGTACTGCTTCCGGGTTACACTCAAGGTATGCGTGTGTGCGAGCGTGCGCGTGTGTGTTGGTGCGTGTGTGTGCGGTGACTACGTGTGCGTGCGTGTGTGCGCTGCTGAGAGATTCACACAGGGCCTGGAGGAGAACCTGCCGGCCAGGGTGCGGAGCGTGCACATGGGCTCGCGGGACTCGACCGGCGACCTGTCGGCCTACCCACGCCTCTCGCGCCTGCTCACCGACCACCCGCTCCCCTTCCTCTTGTCCTCCTGACCCGCACAACGCGACAACAAAAAATAAAGAAATTGAAAGAAATTGCAATTTCTTTTGTTTTTGCTGGTGACGCAGTAGAGTCAAGATGGAGAGGAAGGCGCAGATCAAGCAGAGGAAGAGGAGTGCGAGAGCCGCAGCAGGCGCGACGCCCGGCCTGCCGAAGCTGCCCAAGGGCTGGCCCAAGGAGGCCTTCGCCGATGCGGGATCGTGGTCCGTGCTGCTGTGGGTCGGGCTATTCGCCATCTTCGTCGCCTTCGTGTGGTACTCCTTCTCTGGCGCCTTCGAGCCGACGAGCACCACCAACGTCGAGGTCGAGGATGACGACGACGGCCTCGGCATCTTCCCCCGTTCTTCACCCGACCCCACCGCCCTTTTCAATTAAATCTAATCGCCCAGTGCGCGCACCCTCATCCTCGAGTGGCCAATTTTTTTATTTAATTGTAATTATAAACAACAATTATAAATAAAATCAATGAACAATCAAGATGAGGAGAGGTGCGGAGGTGTAGAGGGCGCTCAGTACCGCCGCCGCTGGCCTTGAGGGAGACGATGTAGCAGCGGAAACTGAGCGTCGTCCTCTCGCGCTCGGTGCCACGTAGGCGGGCGTGAAACCAAAGAGGAATGTACAGTAGGCTGGCGTGGAGGCCACCATCTCAACTGTGACGAGAAAATGGCCACGGGAGGCAGTGTCGGTGCCGACGATGATCCGCAAGAAGGCGACCAGCAGCAGAAGAGGCGTTCATCTCGGTCGCGCGAGTAAGCTCCTGCTTGGTTTGCAATTACACTGAAGTGGAAGACCTACGCAGATGAGCCGAGCGCTGCTGAGCACCATCCGAGCGTGGCGCTCACAATGAGGAGGCAGAACACGACCGCCTAGCCCTAGCTGTTGTACTTGAGACCGGTTCTGCTGAAGGAGGCGAACTCATGTCGCGAGCCAAGAAGAAATTTTATTACGAGGCAATTACAACCAATGGGATGCCAAAGATCGAAAGACGTGGGTGTGTTGTTGGCTTCGTTGGGGGGGGGAAGGGCGCTATCGATAGCGTCGAGGCTCGAGGCCTCATCTCTCCGAGAGATCAGATGAGGAAAGTCCTCTACGTGTACCTTGATGCCGACGTAAGCTCGCGAGCAGGCCATCTCTCTGTTGGCCTGACTCTCCCGACGGCGCTCCGTCGGGAGGGCTGTACAAGATCAACTGTGGACGATGATGGGTAGATCTTTTGGACGCGTTGTTAGATCGTCTTCTCCTCAGATCGTCTTCTCCTCTTCAGATGGTCTTCATTCCCCATGCTGCGCCTCTGTTCCAGCCTCTACCTCTTCGTCTTGTACTCATCTCCAAAGGCCTTCTGTACTACTCCTCGTCGCAGCGGAATAGGCCACGAAGGGCAGGTTGTCGTCACAGGGAAGAAGCAACCCACCTTTCACACACAGAGAGAGATCTGATGGGGTCCGCACCACTGTGGGGGTGCGCCATTGGCGGCCGCAGGTGCCTTAGGGGTGGTTGGTGAAGTGAAGGTCTGCTTTGCAGAGAAGATTGCCCCTTAAGACAATGCAGAGGACAGAACTCCATGTCGGCAATCTTCTCTGCAAAGCAGACCTTCACTTCAACAACCACCGAAGGCGCTTCTTCATTGGTCGATGGCGAACTAAACCGACAAAAGTGTCCCAATCCAGATATTCCGATTGGCCACCACATCAGCCGCTGCGGATTGGTCACAGCTGGCTTTATAAAGCCCCACTCGCCCACTCATTGTCACTGTACCCAACAACAGCTCACCCACACTACTCACCACAACCCACCTACCTCCCTACCTACCTATACCAACATGTCCACCTTCGATTACACTGGCTTCAAGCTCGGCGAGAAGAAGGTCCTCAAGGAGAACGAGGTCACTCACGCCCCTGCCGAGGTACCTCTTCGCTCACACTGCTGCCACCTTTCAACATGGCCGCGAACCTCTTCTGCCCAACACTTCACCGGCTTGGGCGTTGGTCACTGACCTCGGCGTTGGCTCTCTTTTTTGGTGAGTACAGAAGCAGATCCAGGACAAGCTCGGCGCTGACTGGAAGCTCGTCATTGACTGGCCCACGTTCCAGAAGCTCACCGGCGAGACGGCCACCAACGAGAGGGCCAAGAGCGAGCGCCAGTGGGTGCCCAACCGGGTCTACCAGAACTACGTGCCGGCCATCGCTGCCGAGGTCGCCAAGTGGGACGCCGACATGGTG
>CDFC01060463.1:0-11997 GCA_000826385.1 Acanthamoeba rhysodes | reverse complement strand
ACAACACATCAGACCATGTACGTCATAAAGCGAGATGGCAACCCCGAGCGGGTACGTGATCAATCCCACACGCACCCATCCAGCTGTTCTTCGCCCAAAGCGCTTGCCTTTGGTCCAGCATTAATCGGTCGAATGGGGTTGCCACACAACACAGGTTTCATTCGATAAGATCACACGAAGGCTTCAGGTCTTGTGCCAGCTGGAGCCGGCTCTGGCCAGCGACGTCGATCCGGTCCTGGTGACGCAGAAGGTCGTTCAGGGCGTCTACAACGGGGTACACACGGCCCAGCTGGACCACCTCGCCGCCGAGACCGCCGCCTACATGGGCTCGCTCAACCCCGGCTACAACGTCCTCGCGGCCCGAATCGCCATCTCGAATCTTCAGAAGGACACGTCGGAATCTCTCCTCGAGACGGCCCGCACCCTCCACACCTACGTCAACAGCAAGACCAACCTCAATTCGGCTCTCATCGCTGACGATGTCTTCGAGGTGATTGTCAACAACGCTGAAGCACTCGAGGCCGCGATCAAGTACGAGCGCGACTTCAACTACACCTACTTCGGCTTCAAGACCCTCGAGCGCTCGTACCTCTTCAGGGTCGACGGCAAGATCGTCGAGCGACCCCAGCACATGCTCATGCGCGTGGCCGTCGGTCTGCACAAGGACAACATCCCCGCCGTGATCGAGACCTACGACCTCTTGTCGCAGCAGCTCTTCACCCACGCCACCCCGACGCTCTTCAACGCCGGAACCCCGCGCCCGCAGCTGTCGTCGTGCTTCCTGCTCACCATGAAGGAGGACTCGATCGAGGGCATCTACGATACCCTCAAGCAGTGTGCCCTCATCTCCAAGTCGGCCGGCGGCATCGGCCTCGCCGCGCACCGCATCCGCGCCTCCAACTCGTACATCCGCGGCACCAACGGCACCTCCAACGGTCTCATCCCCATGCTCCGCGTCTACAACGACACTGCCCGCTACGTCGACCAAGGTACCACTACTTACTGAACTCTTTTGGCACTAAAACAGGTCTAGTCTTCATAGAAGCTCTTGGTGCAGTGAGTCTCACGCTGTGACCACCACGCGTTTGCTTTGCGCAGGAGGTGGTAAGCGCAAGGGTGCTTTCGCCATCTACCTCGAGCCCTGGCACGCGGACATCTTTGACTTCCTCGACCTGAAGAAGAACCACGGCAAGGAGGAGAACCGCGCCCGCGATCTCTTCTACGGCCTGTGGATTCCCGATCTCTTCATGAAGCGCGTGGAGATGGGCGGCGACTGGTCGCTCTTTTGCCCCAACGAAGCCCCCGGTCTGTTTGACTCGTGGGGCAAGGAGTTCGAGGAGAAGTACGAGCGCTACGAGCAGGAGGGCCGCGCGCGCCGCGTGGTCAAGGCCCAGGAGCTGTGGTTCGCCATCCTCGAGTCTCAGATCGAGACCGGCACGCCCTACATGCTGTACAAGGATGCCTGCAACGGCAAGTCCAACCAGCAGCACCTCGGCACCATCCAGTCGTCGAACCTGTGCACGGAGGTCGTCCAGTACACGTCGCCCGACGAGGTGGCCGTGTGCAACCTGGCCTCGCTCGCGCTGCCCAAGTTCATCACCAACGGCGAGTTTGACCACAAGAAGCTGCACGACGTCGTGAAGGTGGTCACCAAGAACCTCAACAAGGTGATCGACATCAACTACTACCCCGTGCCCGAGGCCCGCAACTCGAACATGCGCCACAGGCCCATCGGCATTGGAGTGCAGGGCCTGGCCGACGTCTTCATGATCCTGCGCCACCCGTGGGAGAGCGACGAGGCCCGCGAGCTCAACCGCGCCATCTTCGAGACCATCTACCACGCCGCCCTGGTCGCCTCGAACGAGCTCGCGCAGGTCGAGGGCACCTACCAGACCTATGAGGGCTCGCCCGCGTCCAAGGGCAAGCTCCAGCCCGACCTCTGGGGAGTCGTGCCGTCGGACAGGTGGGACTGGGCCACGCTCCGCGCCAACATCGCCCAGCACGGTCTGCGCAACTCGCTCCTCGTGGCGCCCATGCCCACGGCCTCGACCTCGCAGATCCTGGGCAACAACGAGTGCTTTGAGCCCTACACGACCAACATCTACACCCGCCGCATCCTCGCCGGCGACTTCACCGTCGTCAACGAGCACCTTCTGCGCGAGCTGCAGCAGCGCGGCCTCTGGTCGCCGGCGCTCAAGAACAAGCTCGTCTCGCACAACGGCTCAGTCCAGCGCATCGAGGAGATCCCCGACGACATCAAGAAGCTGTACAAGACCGTGTGGGAGCTCCCGCAGCGCGTCATCATCGACATGGCCGCTGATCGCTCGGCCTACATCGACCAGAGCCAGTCGCTCAACGTCTACATGGGCGAGCCCTCGTTCGCCAAGCTCACCTCGATGCACTTCTACGCCTGGCGCAAGGGCCTCAAGACCGGCATGTACTACCTTCGCACCCGGCCCGCCGCCAACGCGATCCAGTTCACCGTCGATCAGGAGGCGGCCGCCACCGTGCCCGCGCCCAATAAGGCCGCCGCGCCGTCGCCCGTCAAGCAGTCGCCGCTGCGGTCGCCCGCCAAGCAGTCGTCGTCGGTCGACGTGGAGGTGATGATGCGGAAGCCTCTGGCGATGCCCCCGTCGCCCGCGCCGGTCACTGCTGAGTACGATGGCGAGGTCTGCTACCCCGGCTGCGAGAGCTGCAGCGGTTAGAAGCTTCCCCTTCACTTCATCCCTCCTCTTCTTCATCTTTCTCTCTTTATCATCTTCTACGCCGCGCTCTTGTCGAGTGGCGGCTCTCTCTCCAGCATGTAAAGTGGCTCACAACAAGTTGACAATGAAACACAACTATTTTTTTGCAACTCTTGTCCATCCTTCCACTACGAGAGCAGGTAGCTACTGGCTCTTCTTGGTGTGCTCGTGTTGCTTCTTCTTGTTGTAGGCCTCGCGCAGCTCTCTGAACTTGTTGATGGCGGTGGTGTCATCGTCTTGCTCGCCGGTGACTGCCAGCTCGGCGTCGGTCCAGTCGAAGCTGGGCACGTCCGCTGCGAAGCCGAGAAGACAGAGGATGGCGCCCAGCAGCGCCTTGTCCACCGGGTGGACGTGCAGCGTTGGCCAGCTCCTCTGCAACCACGTCCACTCGCCTGATCGTGGCCAGCTGCCCTGGTAGGCCTGGTTCGCAGCGAACAGGTCGGCCACCATCTCCACCAGCGCCGCGTCGGTCATTCGTCCAACCTCTCCACTTCGGCACCGCAACATCAGGCGTGAGCGGTGCATGCTACAACCCCAATGACAGTCCGGAGGCGAGGAGGGAAGGTGCCGCACTTGGTCTCAAAGAACTCGGGGTGATGGTCGTTGTGGGCGGTGTGGTGAGCGAAGGCGCGGTCGAAGTCGGGGTCTTGGTCGCGCCTCTTGCCGGCATTGGCGCCGTAGTAGTGGCGAGCGTAGGCGAAGAACTCGGCCGGGTGGAACTTGGAGAGGTCGTGCACGAGCATGCGACGCCACGAGAGGCGGAAGCTCGGAGGCAGGCGGGCGTTCAAGTGACACCCTGCGACGACGATGACGAGCTTGTGGAAGAGTATGGTGCACGCCACCCGCAGCCAGCTCCACACAAGCCACACTCGATCCATCACGTTTGCAGATGAGTGGCCTGCGCGCCAGCAAACGAGTGGCGGACTAGCCTTCAGCGAAACGATCTTTTCCCATTAATCTTCTCGAGAGGGTTGCACTGATGGATGCCGACGGTCCGAGGATGGGAGGGAAAGAGAATGTACACATCATAGAAAGAAGGTGCCTGCCGGCCTACTTGGTCCATTTTATGTTCGAGATCAATCAGCGTTTACACATCCTCCACGACCTGGGTGACGGTACCCTTGAAGTCCTTGCAGGGCACATAAGAGACGAGCGTGTACATCTTCTCGCTGGCCTCCTCATCCTCGTTCCTCTTGCGGGAGAGGCGCACGCGGACGCGGTAGGGGACGTTCCTGATACCCTGCGACCACACGAACTGGTTGAGCTTGACGTCGAGGCGGACATCGGAGGTGCCCATGGCCTTGCGGGCGAAGGCCTTGATCTCCTTCATGGCACGGGGAGCGCGCTTCTTGAACTGACTGTTGACGCAAACGCAAATATACACCGGATCAGAAGATGCTTCCATCAAGCAGCGGCATAATTGAGGCCATTTGATCGATAATTCGGCTTCAAAAATCTGAGAAAGAGGGACGTACAGGCCATGCGTGCGCTTGTGCAGGTTGATGGTGTACTCCCGGGCGAGGACGGTGTTCTTGTTCACACCCTTATTCTCTTTCTTAGGCATGGCGATGGAGGGACGGCACGGAGGAGAGGCGATCCAGAAGAGAGGAAAAGCGAAAAAAGGCTGTTTCCGTGTTTTGCTGCCCTCTAAAATCCTCCTTTGCCGCACCCGGTTATTGTCTGACAAACTTGCATTCCACGGATTCCACGAAATTAAAATCATTTAATAAACTTTATTTGGCGCCGGCAGAAGATTAGATCGATTGTGCGCGTGTGCAGGGTGTGCCGCATCTCGTCTCCATTTTCCCCCGGGAGCTCGATAGATCATTCACGAAGATGGAGCGACGATTCGTTGCGCCTCTTCTGGCGGCAGCCGCTTTTCTACTCCTCCTGGCTTTCGCCTCCGCCTCTTCCGATGACATCGCCGGTTGCGGCGGCTTTGTGCGTCTCTCCAAGGAGCTCCAAAGGTGCGCCTCTCACTTGCAGTGTCATTCGTCTTCTCGCTCTACCCTTCGAGCAGCCTTCATTTTTCATATTCAACAATTGGCAACGATTAATCTGAGATGTTATTGACGATGGCGCTGTAGCAAGTCCAAGCTGCCTTACGACTCAATTCACGTTGAATTGGTGAGCGCTGACGGCGAGCTGGTCAAGGAGCGAGCCGAGTGTGCGCCCAAT
The DNA here is from genome assembly GCA_000826385.1 of Acanthamoeba rhysodes. Classification (NCBI taxonomy): domain Eukaryota; phylum Discosea; order Longamoebia; family Acanthamoebidae; genus Acanthamoeba; species Acanthamoeba rhysodes. The sequence goes on along the minus strand of CDFC01060463.1, from coordinate 7,075 downwards.
GGCTACTACTTCCTTCCCATCTACGACAAGGGCACCTTCAGCATGCGAGTCCACGGCCCCGAGGGCTGGAATTTCGGTAATTTCCATCTCCACGCATTTTTTTTCTCTTCAATCTTTGCTTGACGTTTCTCACTCAAAATCGGCACTCTGCTCCCATGCAGAGCCGAGCTCTGTTCTGATTGACGAAGGCCGATGCGACTCGTCGCGCGATTACAACTTCATCGTCACTGGTTTCGTTCTTTCGGGCACCGTACGCCCCCCCCCCACTCGCATCATCTTGGCACTTTGTTCTTTGTTTTTTTCACCACGCCCATCTTGTCACAACGGCCGCACCACTTGCAGGTCCGCAGCCTGGGCCAGTCCAGCGCGGAGGAGGGCCAGAAGGGACCCGCCGGCGTGGTGATCACGCTCAAGAACAAGGCCAACGCCAAGGTCGTCGACCAGACCACGACCACCGGCCAGGACGGCGCCTTCCACTTCAACAACGTGTTCCCTGGTACCTACGAGATCGTCGCTTCGCACCCCTCGTGGACCTTTGTCAAGGTACGCGCCACCGACGCCACTGCACACCACGAACACGATCATCATCACGCTACGCCGTTGCTCATGAAAACACAACGTTTCTTCTCTGTTGTGCAGGATCGCACGGAGGTGAGCTTCGAGTGGGACAACGTGCGGGTGAAGGACGAGCTGCTGGTCGGCGGCTTCGAGGTCTCCGGCGCCGTCCAGTCCGTCGATGAAAACGCCGCCGTGCCCGGCGTCGACTTCATTCTCTACTCGGCGTCCGATCTCAAGGATCTGGCCCTCAGCTGCCCCACCGATGGCGTTTCTGGTACACCGCCAAAGCAGTGCTCCTGATATATACTTCTTTGGTATTCTTGTTTATTTTATTTCTCTATACCTAACATTTTCCACCTATAATTACAGGTGCGCCCGAGGAGAAGGGCCTGAAGGCCGTGTGCGGTGCGCGCTCTGATGCCGCCGGCAAGTTTGTCATCAAGGGCGTCCCGTGCGGCCAGTACACCCTCGTGCCGCACTACCGCTCCTCCAACACCAACTACGATCTCCTTCCCTCGCGCGTCGACGTCACTGTCTCGCATGGTACACCATGTTCTCACCACCGACCACTGACCACCGCACACAACATACTCACACACATTTCCCGGAATCGAAAAATAGCGAACGTCGAGGTGAGCGAGCCGTTCCGCGTTGCGGGCTTCTCCGTGGAGGGCCGCGTGGTCGACGTCGACGGCGAGGGCATCTCCGGTGCCACCGTGCTGTTCGATGGTGTCGAGAAGGCCACCACCGACGCTGACGGGTTCGTATCCCCCATTGAACCCGCGCACCGCGCGCAGCATGCGGCAAGCGCTAACGATCGTATTGATTGGGCGGCGCGCTACAAACAGACACTACCGTGTCGAGAAGGTGCGCGTGGGCAGCTACGCTGTGGAGGTGGTCAAAGACCACGTTTTCTTCGACGCCTTGAAGAATGTCCAGCTGTCGCCGTCCAAGGCGCAGGTCCCGCAGATCAAGGCCGCCTCCTACCACCTGTGCGGCCGCGTGAACCTCTCGTCGGGCCGCGCCGACGAGAAGCAGAAGCCCGGCCACCGCGACGTGCTCCTAGTCGACTCCGTCTCTGGTCGCGAGGTACTGGGATGTCACATCCTGTTGGGCTGATTTATGCGACAAATTCCTCACATTTTTGTGTCTGCGTGCGCAGGAGCGTCGTTCGACGGATCCCAGCGGTGCGTTCTGCTTTGAGGTGGTGCCCGGCCGATACCGCGTCACCCCTGTAATCTCGGCCGCCGAGGAGCGCGCCGGTCTTCTCTTCGTGCCCGCCAAGCGCGAGGTCACCCTCAACAAGAGCCCCATTCTCGACGTCAACTTCGGCCAAGCTCTGGTAAGCTCATGGAGCCCGCGGCGCTCTCACACACACACACACACACACACACACACACACACACACACACACACACACACACACACACACACACACACACACACACACACAACGCTCAGGTCCGATGACTCACTCCCGCGTTGTATCTTTGGCGCGCCCGTCCAGGTGACAGTGCAGGGTGTGGTGCGCTGCCTGGAGGCCCCGTGCGATCCCTCCATTTCGATCACTCTCACCGGAACCGACATCGAATCGCACATGACCGCCAGCCTGAGCCCCGGCGAGAAGCAGGAGGCCACCTACGCCATCCGCGATGTCCTTCCCGGCCAGTACACGCTCCCTTCAACCCTTATGTGGCGTGCGTGTCGTGTCGTGGCTTGTCTAAGTCTCGTCTAAATTGCGACGATTGCAGGTACGAGGTGCAGATCAAGCACGAGTCGTGGTGCTGGAAGCAGACCACCCACAAGCTGAACGTCAAGGCCGAAGCCGAGACCGGCAAGTCCCACATCCAGGCGCCCGAGTTTGTCCACGAAGGGTAAAAGCCCCTTGACCCTCTTCCCCCCTTCCCGATCTAAGCCTACTTACGACTCTTCTGTCTGGTTGGTGGTACTGTACAGTTACCAGCTGAGCTCGGTCGTGTCGCACGACGTCAAGCTCGTTGCCTCGCTGGACTCGGCGCCCAAGGAGCGTCAGACCTTCGAGCTGACCAAGGGCACCAACCGCTTCTGCCTCAAGTACGCGTCCAGCCCTCTCGTCTGACTGGCGGCGCAAGAATTTGACTCACGCCATTTGGCCTGTGTGTGCGTGCGTGCGTGTGCGTGTGTTGTGTGTGTCGCAATTCACAGCAAGCCCGGCGTGTACACGCTCACCCCGGTCTCGTGCTACAAGTTCGAGAGGGACACGTACAAGTACGACACGGCCAACCCGCGTCTGCTCGACCTGCAGGCCACCCACTACCTGCTCAACGCCTCCGTGCTCACCGCCGAGCCCGCCTCCGACATCACCATCCTCGTCGCGTACGTTTTTATCGAGTTGTTCGCATGGGCGGCGACAGCTGACGTCGGCCTGACTATCCGTCGTGGTCGTGTGTGGTGTGTTCAGTGTCGACCACTCGCAGAAGGCCGGTCGTAAGGACGCCGCGCACGAGGAGTACCATGTCAGCACTAGCGAGGAGCAGCACAGCGTCGAGGGTGGAAAGCACCAGTACGGCTTTGCCATCTGGGTCGCGCCCGGCGACAAGCTCACTCTCACGCCCAAGGCCCCCGCCGGCTCCGACCTCCTCTTCTACCCTTCGTCCACCACCTTCACCTTGTACGCCCTGCCTCTTTTTATCTTTTTATCTTTAATTACGTATTTATATTTATATTTGTTTTTTAATTTACTCTTATTGTTGTCGTAGGGGCAAGCCCGAGTGCCCCTCGCCTCTCGCGCCGTTCCAGGGCCGCCCCGGCTCGTACGTCCAGGGTCGCGTCGAGCCCGCGATCGCGGACGTCCGCATCAGCGTGTACACCACCGGCGAGGACGGCGAAAGGCGCCTCGTCTCCGAGTCCACCACCACGGCCAGCGGGAACTACTCCATCGGACCCCTGCCCGACAACACCCCCTATGAAATCGTACGCGCGAACCGTTTTCTCTTTCGTTCTTCCTCCTCCGTACTGAGTGTGTGGTATCATTTGTTCATTCTCAACGCATCGACCAACAGGAAGCCGCGCACGAGGGCTACTACTTCAAGCAGACCAAGACCGGCGTGTTCCGTACGCGCACACGACACGACACGACACAACCGACGACACGACCAACGACACACGACCATCTGACCCGGATTCCGGTGGGTGCGGTGGCGTGTTGTAGAGACCCAGAAGCTGGGCACCGTGGCGGTGACGGTCAAGGACGAGGCCGGCAACGCGCTGCCGGGCGTGGTCATCTCGCTCTCCGGCGAGGGCTACCGCAGCAACAACCCCACCAACCAGCAGGGCGTCTTCACTGTGTCCGCCCTCCACCCGGGCAGCTACTACCTACGCCCGCTCCTCAAGGAATACGTCTTCACGCCTTCCGCCACGGTACCGTAGCCTGCTTCGAACTCCTGCACCAACTACAGGGCCTTTATCGTGTACTCACGTTGGCGGCGGTCGTGTGTGTCGTGTCGTGTGCAGAGCGTGGAGGTGAAGGAGGGACTCGATGAGAAGGTGACCATCAGCGCCAAGCGCGTGGCCTACTCGTGCTTCGGTAAGGTGCGATCCCTCAACGGCGAGGCCGAGAAATTCGTGCCCGTCGAGGCTGTCTCCGCCACCGGCGAGGTCGAAGAGGTGCGCTTCAACCCTTTATGACATAATAGTTCTTATTTACTTTGGTGTTTATTGTTTATGTTTAACTTTTATGTGTTCCTTTCTATTGTCAACTTGATGGCGATCAGACCCAAACGGACGCCGAGGGCAACTTCCGCCTGCGGGGTCTCCAGCCGGGCAAGGAGTACCGTGTTCGCGTCAAGGCCGCCGCTGACCAGCGCATCGAGCGTGCCGCGCCCGCCGATGGCTACCTCGTCGCATTGGCCGCGGTACACATAAACCTCGCTTGCCCATTCAGCGCCTTGGGTCCACGACTAACCGTCATCTTCATCGTTGTGTTGTTTTGTGTTAATCTGCGAACAGAACGAGGCCCTCACGGACGTGCAGAACCAGGACTTCCTGGTGTTCCGTCGTCTGCCCAAGACCGACCTGACCGGCGAGGTGACCGCCGAGCCGCACGTGCTCTCCACCCTCAAGGTCGAGGTGTTCGAGGACGGCAAGTCGGAGGTGGTGAAGAGCGTGGGCCTCGGCCCGTCGACCTTCTTCAACGCCGGACCTCTGAACCGCGACGCCAAGTACCGCGTTCGCCTTTCGTCCAGCCTCTCGTCTCGTTCCTACTCGCACGCTCCCCAAGAGGTACGCGCTTGCCTCCACCAGAAAAAGAACGAAGACGACGAAGCGTTGAATGCAAAAATGGTTGTTGACGGCCGTGGGTGGTGGTGATTCAGGTGTCGGTGGATCTCGATTCGGCGACGCACCTGAAGCTCAACTTCACCGCGGCCATGCACGATCCCCTGCGCCACGACCTCACCAGCACGCCCATCTTCTCTTTCATTTTGGCCGTCCTCCTCATTGCCCTCGTCTACTTCCACAAGCTCGTACGCTTCCTCATTCCTTGTTATTAAAATTCATTATTATTTACCGTTTATTTATATCTACATTTATTCATGTCGTGCACTCAACACTGGCTCGGTTGTGAATGCAGGCCTTGGAGGTGGGCAAGGCGGCGCTGTCGGGCGACATCAACGCGGTGAGGGGTCTGCTGCGGCCCAAGGCCGAAGAGGAGGAGGACAGCGCGACCTCGTTCCTGTCCCCGCACCACCTTCATCCCGCCAAGGTCGGCCGAGCGGGCGCGCGAAAGAACGCGCTTCGTCCTGGCTACCGTCCCTCGCGCTCCTGATGCCTCTCTCTCTCTTCCAACCAAGCGTCAAAGAGAACGACGACTGCGCCCGTGAGGAATAATCATTTAGTCATCTCAAGAATGTAGGGGAAGAAACCTGTCCATAGCACACATTCTTTATTCACTGTTCCACGTGAATGTGGGTTGTGAATGTGGGTTGCAAACATCGTCAACATCCAAACGCGAACCAACCGCCGTCGGACCAGGCCCCCCTCACGGTGGACGAGGCCATCGCGCTGGCAGCTTCGGATGCCCAATTCATGACTCTGCTGGCGATGGCGCAGAGTCAGATAGCGGCGTCGGGCGTCGTTCCGAGGACCCCGCCCACCCTTGTCAGAGGCATACACTACTAATGAAATTGGGCGTTTTTGCGCTGGGCGAGGCAAACGCGTGGGGTGCGGGCACTATGCTCGCCCGACCACAAGGGACAGAGACACGCTCCAGAGTACCCGCCGGTTGTTGTGCATAGGCCCATCGCGATGATGGTGGTCGGAGCGCCCTCTTCGTCTTCAGTCAGCCCAAAAGCCGGCATGCCTCATTATCAAAGTATTTATTCCTGTTCTTTCGTGGCCGAAAATGAAAGAGGAAGAAGAGGAGGAGGAGGAAGCTACGTGGTTGCGTGTAGCATGCATAGATGCTCGAGCTTGAAGTGGGAGGATATGGAAGCAAGGAGAACGAGGGAGAAGAGGTTGTGATTCAAGCGTCGAGGCTTCGTCGGAGCACCTGGTGGCGCGAAGCGAGGGCGGTCTGGACGAGCGAGAGGCCAGCCTGGACGGTCTGCAGAGCGCCGGCCTCGTCCGAGAGAGCAGGATTGACCTCGACGAGATCCATCGCCACGAGACGTCCGGTCTTTCCGCAGGCCTCGCAGATGGCACGGCCTTCGTCGACCGTGAGGCCATCCTCGACAGCCGTGCCGGTGGCAGGGCACGCGCCAGGGTCGAGACCGTCGATGTCGAAGCTGAGATGCAGGCGATCCTTGCTGGTGCTGTCGCTACCGAGGTTGAGGTAGTCGATGATCTCCTCCATGATCTTGCTGATTCCCTTGGAGCGAACGTCGGGCATGCGGTAGCTCTTGATGCTGAATCGGCGGAGGATTTCCTCCTCGGCTTCATCAACGTCGCGAAGGCCGATGTAGACGAGCTTGCGCGGGTTGAGTCGTCGATTGCGCGTAGTTGAAGAGGGATCCATCCATTCGAAGCCAGGAATGTTCCACGAATCGACGAGAGATTCTTCGCGCATGAGGAACGAGACGGGCATCCCGTGGATGTTGCCCGAGATGCTTCCTGCAGGGGTGTTGATGTCCGCATGGGCATCTACCCAGATGACGCAAAGATCGGCGTCGTTCTGCTTGGGCGAGGAGTAGGTGTCGAGGAGACCAGAGATGGTGCCGATCGCGATGCTGTGGTCGCCGCCAATCGAGAGGAGGAAGTTGTCGCTCTTGCCACCGTCCAGCTCCTTGAGGATGAGATCGGCCGACTTGCGATTGACGTCGCCCACCCAGCGAGAGTTCTTGGCCTTGGCCTGGTCGGCCGTCTGTTCGTGAGCATTCTCGCCAGCATGAGCATCGATGTCGCCCAAATCCTTCACGACGTAGCCAAGATTCTTGGCCGTTTGCTCCAGTCCTGCATCCCGCAGGGCCGCGGGCGCGAGATCTACGCCACCCTTGGGCTGGCCGCCGCGGAAGGGGATGCCGAGGATGGTGACTTGGGGAGT
>CDFC01060456.1:46649-64350 GCA_000826385.1 Acanthamoeba rhysodes | reverse complement strand
CCCCCCCCCACCTCCTCTTCAACGCGTGCGTCATCTTGCACCGGTGGTTCACAGCATGCTTGTGGTCTCTGTTCGTTTGCAGCCGCTGCCGGTGCTGTCGAAGCCGCTGACGATGCAGTCGCCGGTCAAGTACCGGTACTACCTCAACACGTGCACGCACAGCTATTCGTCGGTGTGGTGGCAGTGGGATCGCTGGGAGCAGGAGATCGACTGGATGGCACGTCACCATGGCCTCACGACTCCCTCAGTTGCTCGTTGGGCTGACACTCGGTGCTGCCAATGATAGGCGCTGCACGGGATCAACCTGCCGCTGTCGTCGACCGGCCAGGAATCCATCTTCGCCGGGGTCTTCAAGGCTCTGGGCCTGAGCGAGGACGACCTCGCCAGCTTCTTCGTCGGCCCCGCCTTCTTGGCCTGGTACAACACACTCACCAACACCTAGATCTTCGTGCCACGCCATGCCATCGTCAGCATGGCTGATGAACTGGAAAACTGAAAGTTACATTCATCAGGGGTCGTATGGGCAATATCCAGGGATGGGGCGGGCCTCTCGACCCTGCCTGGCGTCTGGCGCAGGTTAGCATTCACTCCCCATAGAGAGAAAGCCCTTATTGTAGTCCAGGCTCAATAACACAATGCCCCACCTTCGACAACAGGCCGAGCTGCAGAAAAAGATCGTCGAGCGACAGAGAATGTTCGGCATGCTGCCGGTTCTCCCGGCCTTTGCTGGCTTCGTGCCTGAAGGTTCGTTTACCGCCACAAACTCCTTCAGCAAGCTTGAAATTCACTCTTCTTGATTGTGGCGGTGGATGTGGTGAACAAGGCATCAAGCGGATCTACCCGACGGCCAACCTCACCAAGTCGGCCGACTGGGCTGGCTTCCCGCACCAATACACCAACGTCTACTTCCTGTCGCCCCTCGACTCACTCTACAAGACCATCGGGAGCATGGTCATCCGCCTGGTGGAGGAAGAGTTCGGCACGGACCACATCTACAACGCAGACACGTTCAATGAGATGTCGCCGCCCTCTGCTGACCCGACCTATCTGGCCGCTGCCAGCCGAGCCGTCTACGAGGTGCTGCGCTCAACAACCCAACCTCAGTGCCGATTACCGCCATTGGCTGCTAATTGATGGCGGCTGGGAGTACAGGGTATGGCCACGCAGGACCCGCAGGCGCTGTGGGTGATGCAGGGCTGGTCGTTTGTGTTCGATCCCTTCTGGACCAAGGATCGCATTAAGGCCTATCTCAGGTAACCTGCATACGATCGGTGCCGATCCATCCACTCTCTCATCACCCTTATTTGGGTGATCGACCCCAACAGCGGCGTGGATAACTCGGACATGCTGATCCTGGACTTGGCCTCGGACAACAGCCCCGAGTGGAATAAAACAGGTCAGCTCAGTGGTGTCGCACGAGGAGCAGATCGTACATTGCTGACTCACTCCCATTCGATTGTGTGCAGACTCTTACTTTGGCAAGGAGTTTGTGTGGTGCATGCTCCATAACGGAGGTGGCGTGCGGTACGCTCCCCTTTTAGTTGGTCTTCTTACCTTGGCATCAATTAACTGACTCACTCCTTATGCCCATGGCCTGCGCTACAGAGGGCTATACGGCAACCTGACGCAGTACTCGTCGGACCCTCTGATTGCTCTCGCCACGCCCGGCAACACCATGGTACGCCATGACACCAAACCATCAATGATGGACAATGCTTCAACAATAATGCTTGCCCCGTGAGCAGGTGGGAGTGGGGATGACGATGGAGGCCATCGAGCAGAACCCCGTCGTCTACGAGCTCATGTCCGAGATGGGCTGGCGCAGCGAGGCCTTCGACATCGTCGAGTGGGTGCAGCGCTACGCTGAGCGGCGCTACGCCCTCGCGGCAGGGTCGTCGCCAGTGGGCGAGGCATGGGAGCTGCTGCGCGAGGCCACCTACAACCAGTCCGGGCTCGATGCCGGCCTGTTCGGCTTCGCTCCTGGTATGACTGCTCCTGGAATTTCTCCTACTAGAAATGCTCACCTCGAGCTCAGCTTTGGGCATGGGCCACGGCGGTACGTCGAATGCAACCAAGGAGGTGGAGGCGCTCCGTTTGTTCCTCCAATCGGCTCAAACTGAGGGTTACACGCCCAACGGGCCGTGGCAATACGACTGCGTCGACCTCACGCGCCAGGTATCCTCAACAAAGGGTGTTGTGTGCTCAAACCTAACTCTACTGGGCGCCTGACAATTATGTTCAGGTGTTGGCCAACACGTTCAACGACGTCTACTCGCAGCTTGACGCTGCCTACACGTCCTATTCCACCAACAAGAGCGACACACTGCCGTTCCTGAGTGCGTGTACCCTGAGTTCTCCCCAGCAAGCAGTGATTTCTTGTTCTCACGCACTCTCTTTTTCTCTGACGTGTTGTGCGCAGCGCTCTCCGCCGAGCTGTTGGGAATCATCAGTGATCTCGACCGGCTGCTGGCCACCAACCCCAACTACCTCCTCGGTTCTTGGTACGCACGCCCCATCACTTGTCTATGAAAATGAATGGCTCAGTCTCGCGATCCACAGGATCAGTGATGCGGTGTCGTGGGCGTCCGTCCCAGAGCAGGCTCTCCACTACCAGTTCAACGCGCGCAACCAGATCGTGCGCCCCTCTTCGCCAACATCTCTTCTTCTTTCTCTTTTGTTCATGTTCGCTGACGCTGCGTGGTTGGCGGCGGCGGGCACAGACCCTGTGGGGACCCGACGGCCAGATCTCTGACTACGCCACCAAGCACTGGGCCGGCCTACTTAGTTCCTACTATCAACCGCGCTGGACTCTTTTCCTCACTTCGCTTCGTACGCGCTACAGGGCAGCTCGAGCCGTGTCGTCTTGCACGTCGTGTGTCGTCTCACCGTGGCCTGTACGTACGCGCTGCAGTGAAAGCGGTCGCTGCTGGGGCGCCGTTCAACAGCACTGCATACGGCACGGAGCTGCTGCGGCTGGAGCAGACATGGAACCAGGAAAACACCACCTACTCCACCACCCCCGTCGGCGACACCCTTCAGGTGGCCCTGCAGATCTCTAAGAAGTACGCCACCACACACACACACACACACACACACACACACACACACACACGACACACCTGATGGGGCATACAGATATCTGGACCTGTCGGTGTACGAGTCGTACTTCGTCAAGGTGGCCAACACCGACGCGTACGGGTCCGACCTGATGCCGCACCCGACGTGGAGCACGGACCTGGCCCAGCTCCAGTGGCTGTGCCTCGCCAACCCGCTGTGCCGCGGCTTCAACACCAACGGCTGGCTCAAGGGCGACATCTCGCGCCGCGTGCCCAACGCCCCGACCGATCTCTACACCCGCCGGGTGCGTTGAAGGCGAAGCGGTCGTGATCTTCTTCTTCGAGATTGCTCCCGTCCCTGCAGGGCAGGCGTCGTAGCTTTGGTTCCAAGACACCAAAGCCTGATTTTCGTCCAATCCGCACCAACTTTCGTGTATTTGCAGTTATTTGAGCAATCTTGTAGTCAATTTGCGCGTCACGTGTTTAAAATTCTTGAAGATGAGTATTCAATATTAAAAAAGTCCGTAATTCCTGCACTGGGCAACAGCAAGAGGGACTTTGCGGCTGTGGGCTTACTGGTCTGTCGTGCTCCTCGCCCACACCCAAACCGCATCGCCACCGACTGCTGCTTCTGATCTGCTGCGAGGGTGCGCACCACGCACGCCCCAGATCAGAACCGATCGCGCCCTCATTCCATTCATCGACAACAAATCCTCCCGACACACGTGACGATTTGTTTTTCGATTCGAGAGGGGTAGAAGATGACGATGATGCGAATTCTTCTGTCTCTACTCGCGGTCATCTCTCTCGCCGCCCTGGTGGCGGCCACCACCGCCTCTGCCGCGGGCCCGCAAGCCGCCCGCAACGATGATGCCGACCGTGTAGTGCACACCATGGACCTCGCCGAAGATGACGACGCCCATCACGATCCCAACCCGGACAACTTCGAGTACGAGCCCGTCACCGTCCTGGGCGGCCGCCGCTGGGCCGTCTCCGCCTACGAGGCCCTCACCGGCCGCCGCCTCGCCCGCACCTTCAAGCCCGCGCCCCACGACGCCCCCGTCTCGCCCCGTGCGCCGCTCCTCCTCCCCAGCTCTCTTCATCCCCTCAAGAACAAGATGACGATGATGAACAGCAAGCGCCGCTCCAGCGGCCAAGATGAGGCGGCGGTGGTGGATGGCGAGTGGCTGATGCTGGTGGGCAAGCGCCACCGCGACGACTTTGTGGCGGTGCTGGAGGAGATGGGCCACCACCTGGCCTCGCGCTTCGGCCTCGGGGCCGACCAGTGGTTCGACGTGGGCGCCCTGCGCAGGGACAAGCGCGCTCACGACGAGCGCCGGCAGCGGCGCGAGGAGCAGCGGCCGTGGAGGCTCCAGGCCCGCAGCGAGGACGGCAGCCAGCGGGCGGTCGCGCTGGACGACGAGATGATGGTACAGGTGACCGTGCCCGTTGCCCTGCGCCACCGCCAACACGAGATCGTCGGTACCCTCACCGTCGCCAACCAGATTTCGCAATTAATTTAGTGTTTGTGTCGACATCGCACACGTGTGCGGACCGTGGTTGACTGCGTGTCGTGTGCTGTGCGTGTCGTGTGCTGTGCGTGTCGTGTCATTGACTTCATGAATGGTTGAACAGAATCGCTGCGGGACGAAGCGTGGATCGAGTTCATCGAGCCCAACGTGGTGATGCGCAGCACGGCCACGCAGACCCTGTCCTCCTCGTCGCCCACCTACCCGTGGGGCCTCGACCGCATCGACCAGCGCCACCTGCCCCTCAACGAGCGCTACGAATACGTCACCCCGACCTCGGGCGTTCGCGTCTACGTCATCGACACCGGCATCCTCACCACCCACGTCGGTACGTACCACCACAAACATTCCATTCATTCCGCATAATATTATTTTAAAAGAAAAAAAATGATCAGGAAGCGCTGACGTGTTTTTATAATTATATTTATATTTAATTATAAATTATGATCAGAGTTTAACACAGGCCGTGCGGTCTGGGGCGACAACACGGTGGATGCCCTGGACTACGATTGCTACGGCCACGGCACGCACGTGGCCGGTATCGTCGCGGGCACCAACGTGGGTGTGGCCAAGGACGTCACCGTCGTGGCGGTCAAGGCCCTCGACTGCTCCGGCTCCGGCACTGCCGGTACCGTGAGCCAGGGCATCGCCTGGGTCATTGACGACTGCCCCGTCGGCGTCCGCTGCATCATCTCCCTGTCCCTCGGCGGCGTAAGTCCACACAACACGACACGACACGACACACGCACGACACGCACGACCAACGACACGACACACGCCCAGCGTGCTCACGCTGACTTACATTCGGTGTGCGCGCAGGAACAATCGAGTGTGATGGACTCTGCGGTGAAGGCGGCGTACAATCAGGGGATAGTGGTGGTGTCGGCCGCCGGCAACTCCAACGTCGACGCCTGCGCAGTGACGCCCGCACGCTCGCCCTACGGCATCACCGTGGGCGCGACGAACAGCGACGACTCCAAGGCCTTCTTCTCCAACTGGGGCGGCTGCGTCAACATCTGGGCGCCGGGCGTGGACATCCCCTCGGCCTACTTCACCAGCGACACCACCTACCGGAAGCTCTCCGGCACCTCCCAGGCCACTCCTTTCGTACACTCACCACCGCACACCCAACTGCAAACGCCGCACACGCTCATGACTGACGCACGCACACATGTGTAGGTGACTGGAGCGCTGGCGCTGTACTTGGGTGCGACGAAGAACGTGACGCCGTCGGAGGCTGCGGGTGCCGTCTACGCCAGCGCGACGCTCAACACGGTCACCGGCACCGACAGCTCGTCGATCAACCGGTTCCTCTATTCGCAGATCAACCGCGGCGTCGTGCCCAAGACCGCTGCCGACGCCTGCACGTCCAGCTTCCCGTGCACCTCGGTCAACGGCTCCCTCAGTGGCGTGAACGTACGTTGGCCGCCCCTCCTTGCGCGCTTTGGTGAAGGCGTGAGCTGACTGAGTGCGTGATCAGTCGGTGAACGTGCCCTCGGGGCAGATCACAGTCACGAGCACGGTGGCGCGCTACGGCTACCTGCAGGCGTGGCTCGAGGCCACCGCCGACTTTGATCTGCGGCTTCAGTTCTACGACACGGCGACGTTGACGTGGGTCAACGTGGCCACCTCATCCGGCGGCACCGGCTCCGAGTGGATCCAGTTCTCCACCTCAGGTGCGTCTCTCCCCCTCGCCCAGTTGCCCCGATTAACACAACGCGCGCACACACGACACACGCACACACGCACACACGACACGCGACACGTACAACACACAAAACACTGACGTGCGTGTGTTTATTCGCCGGCAGCTACGGGTGCGGGGCAGTACCGGTTCCAGATCTTCTCGTCGTCGGCGGGCCTGAGCGGCACCTACCAGTTCTCCTACCAGGTCCCGTCCACCGCGCAGGCCGGCAAGGCCCAGACCGCCGCCGCCTCCGTCGTGGCGCCCTTCTGGCTGTCCCTCCTCCGCGCCTTCGCCTTCTGACCAGGCCAGCCCCTCACTTAATTTATTTTAATTTAATTCTGGTTATTTAATGCCAAATACCATTATTTATTTGTTGTACAAAAAGAAATATTTAATTAAAAAACAGTTTGCGAATTATTTGTTATTTGTTTTTTTCATTGTTGCTCGGCGTCGCGGTAGAGGACGGACGGGAGGTCGCGCAGGCGGGCCGCCGCCTGTTCGGGGGTCATGTCGCGCTGGGGCTCGCCGCACAGCTCGTACCCGACCAGGAACTTGCGCACCGTCGCCGACCGCAGCAGCGGCGGGTAGAAGTGCAGGTGCAGGTGGAACAACTCACCGTCATCGCCGCCATCACCACCGTCGTCGTCGTCTTGTCGATGTTGTTGGTGTGGTCGCCGGCCCGAGTGGGTGGCGGCGGCGGTGGTGGGCGCCTGGTGGATGCCCATCGAGTAGGGGAAGTGGCACTGGAAGAGGTTGTCGTACTTGGTGGTGACCTGCTTGATGATGTCGGCCAGGTCGCGCTCCTCGTCGGGGGTGAGCTGGGCGAGCGAGCTCAGGTGGCGCTGGTGCCCGACGATCATCATCTCGAAGGGCCACACGGCCCAGAAGGGCACCAGCGCCGTGAACGACGCGTTGGCGCACACGACGCGCTCGGCCGCACGCGCGCGCTCGCGCTCGACGTAGGCGCACAGCAGGCAGGTGCCGTCCTTGGTGGCGCGCCAGTGCGCGAAGGCGTCGAGCTCCTTGGCGAGCTCGTCGGGCACCGCCTCCGTGGCCCAGATCTGGCAGTGCGGGTGCGGGTTGGAGCAGCCCATCATGCTGCCCTTGTTCTCGAAGATCTGGACGTAGTTGATGTAGTCCAGGCGGCCCAGGGCCTCGTACTCGCGGCGCCACACCCGCACCACCTCCGTGATCTCGCCCACCGTCATGTCGGGCAGCGTCGCGTTGTGCTTGGGCGAGAAGCAGATCACCTTGCACGCGCCTGCGTCGTGTCGTGTCGTGTCGTCGTGTGCAGTTGTGCGTGTGCGTGTGCGTGTGCGTGTGCGTGTCGTGGGTTGGGTCATGTCGCGGCACAAGTGTAGAAGGGGGTGGAGGAGGGGATACCGCGGTTGGACTGGGCGATGAAGAGGTCGTCCTCGTTGAGCTGCACAAAGTCGCCATCGCCGCCCCGCACCGACGGGAAGTCGTTGTCGAAGACGTACGTCCCCTCGAACTTGTCGTTCACCTACGTAGGTAGTGGCCCACGCAATTAATGATCGATTATTTATTATTATAATTATTTAATATTATTTTATTAACAAGCAATAACACTTACTAATAATTGCACGTCGCATATTGAACACCAATTATGATGTTTGTTATGAATAAAATAAATAAATAAGAAAAGAAATAATATAATATTCTGTGGGAGTGCATCGGGTACCGTGCCGTTGGTGGCGCGGGTGTTGCCCGGGCAGAGGTAGCACGCCGGGTCGTAGGCGGGCAGCCGGGTCGTCTCCGTCTTCTCCACCGCTCCCAGCCACGGCCTGCGCCCATTCCCATTAAAAACAAATAAATAAATAAACAAAATAGTTGGATTAATTGATTGATGAAAGATGAAAGATGAAAGAGAGAGGAGAGGAGAGATAGAAGATGACGGTACCGTTTGGCGCGGTGTGGGGAGCAGAGGACCCAGGAGCGGGTGAGCGGGTTGAAGCGTCGGTGCGGCCGCTCGTTGAAGCTGCTCTTCAGCTGTTCTGCGGCTGCCTCGGCTTCGATTTCCTCGTCGCTCCTCATTTTGAAGATGGCCGGCGCGAGCCGGAGGCCGTCACGTCCTCCCTCCACGTCGTCGCCTCCCCCTCCTCCTCCTCCAGGCCGCGGCAGCATGGTCCTATCCGTTCTGGTGGTGCCGGTCCTCGGGTGCTCGCTGGCGCTTTAGTGCACTTCTCTCACACAGACGCGTCAGACCAAATAATTTTCATTGTATTTCCGAACCGTTTGGGAAAAAACAAATCCTTCTTGAAACGTTTGAAAACAAAAAACAAGGAGACAGCTGGCCTGCTACTGCAGCGCGCACTTGCCCTCCTTGCCCTCCTTGCCCTCCTTGCCCTCCTTGCCCTCCTTGCCCCCGCCTCCTTCCTGGCTTTCCTGTTGGCCAAACTCTGGCGTCTGTGCGTGTTCGCGGTGGTGCGTGTGCGTGTGCGGCGGGGGCGTCGTTGTCAGATCAGATCGGGATGGCGCCACACACAAACACACACACACACGGTAATGCGAGAGGGGTGTGTGTGGCGTGCAGCGGTCGTACGAGGGAGATGATGCCGACGCTGCGCTTCGAGGGCAACGGGTCCTGCGTCGCGCCGAACCACACCTGGATCTTGTTGCCCACGAAGGACAACTTGTGCCAATTCAATCCCACTGGTCCGCCTGCCGTGTATACACGCGCCACGCGACGACACCAGAACCTCAGTGCATGATGCGATGACGCGGAGGGGAGGGCAGGCGCCGCACCTTTGATGCGCGGGTGGTGCCAGGTGAGCGCGTCGGTGTTGAAGATCGCTATGTCGGTGCCGCGCTGTCGCGCCTCCAAAGGGTACGGTACGTCCCCGCTCTCTTGTTGGGGGCGCTGCAATGGAAAGGCCGTGTGCGTCAACCAAAACACCCACGTGTGTCGCGTGCGGTGGTGCGCGTGTGCGCATGTGGAGCTGATGAGACATGTACCTGGCCGGAGTAGTAGATGATGTGGTTGCCCACCACCACGCCGTCGTGGCTCTCCCGCCGTTCCGGCTGCAGCTCGCCCTTGATCGCCAGCTTCTCAATTTCAAGTGATTCTGCGAAACGCATTGTCATCAAGGTTTGTGCGTGTGCGGTGGTGCGTGTGCGTGTGTGCGTGTGTACCTGTGTCGAGTCGATAGATGTCGTGGTAGATGTGCAACTGGACGTCATCACCACCGTAGATGAAAATGTACTTGCCCACTAGCGACGCGGTGTGGCAGCCCAAGGGCGGCGGGATGTCACCCTTCATTTCTCCAATGCTCCACTGCTTGGTTTCTATGTGTGCGTGAGACAACGAACGACGGCACCGCACACACAACACCGCACACAAGCATGGGAGAAGCGGGAGGCACCCGTGTCAAAAATGTGGAGGTCGTTGAAGTTGGAGTCGTGCGTCCAGCCTCCGAATACGAACAACCGCTTGCCGACTGCCGTTACTGATTGGGTCCACCTGCGCACACGCACACCTTTGGTAAGCGCTCGGTCCTCAGCAGGGCCAAGGTGTGGGTGTCGTGGCGTGTCGTTTCATGCGAACTAGAGTCGCGAGGCGACTGACCTGGCCTGAGGCGGGTCGCCAGTGGCTTCCACCTTCGTCCATCTGTGCGTGACTGCACACACGATGGTCAGAATGCACGCGCACACTATCATCGGGTGGTGATGGCGGCTTGGCGCGTACCTGTGTCGAACATCCAGAGTTCGTCGAACAGCGCACCCCAGTCTCCGCTGCCGCCGAAGACGTAGAGGTACCGGTCCGCAATGACTGTAAGCCCCCCAATGCGAAGGTGAGTCTTTGGTGACGTGCGCCACACGCCGCACGCTGCACGCCGCACGCCACACCTGCAGCGTTGGCGTAGATCCGACCGGCCGGCCACTCATCGGCGGTGCCGTACTGCGCCCGGGGGCGCTGCATCACGATGCCCCTCAGCTTCTTTCCCTGTGAGTGCACTCTCACGCCATGGTCACGCGTGTCATCATGCGTCGTGTGCGCGCCGTGCCGTGTGCGGTGCTAATGCGCGCCATGTGCAGTGGTGAGGCCGAGTTCAGCGGGGCCGACCTTAGAGGCGGAGTAGACCCAGAGGTCGCTGCTGGCCACCTGACCCATGCGCCCGCCATACAGGTACACGTAGTCGTCGAGCACGGCTATCGCGCACTGGTCTGTCTGCGTGAGACGAAGCGGGTCCTCGACCAGCTTCCACGACATAGACACTGCGCACGACACGCGACACGCAAGACGCGGTCGTTGAGGTACACGACACACACACAAGACGCACACGACACTGGAGTGAGTGCAGTTCTCAGGTTCTGCAGTCCTGACCGGCCGGCCATGCGGGTACCCTGGTGGTCCCAGTAGTCGTCGAACCGATGCTTGAAAATGTAGAGGCCGCGCCACCCGCCCGGCCCTCCCATCTGGGCCGCCCACTCCTCGTCCTTGGGCAGCACCTGCCACCTCTACACAACAAATACCATAGAATTATTTTTAAAAGTGAGACATATAATTGATAATTATTATAGTTAAATTTCTGCCATATTTATTTATTAAAATTATTTATTAAAATTATATTTGGCCGCATTATGCGGGGGGGGGCCGTACGGCGGTGACGAGGGGGCGCCAGAGGAGGTCGTCGTCGGCCACGCGTAGCCAGTCCTGGCACACCTGACGCGAGAGCACCAGGTCGTCCGCCGAAAGCCAGCGCAGCACGCCCACCAGCACCTCGTCCGCCAGCTGCTGCACCACCGACGCCATAGCCTCTTCTTCTTCTTCTCTTCTTTTATTTATGTTTATTATTATTAGAGCTCTGTTTATTAGTCGAATAAATAAATAAATAAATAATTGAAATTGAAATATAACAATTAATAGTTAAAAATGAAATGTTAGACGTCTCGTCAGCGTCCGGCGAAGCCGTGGGCGTAGATGCGGTCGCGCGTGATGCGGAGCACGGTGTCCACCATCCGCGCCATCGAGGCAAAGTGGGCCTCGTAGGCCGTGGCCAGCTTCTCGCGCATGCGGGCGAGCGCCTCGTCGTCGATCCGGCCGAGCACGTCGGGTATGCTCGCCCACTGGCTCTCCGGCACCTGCACGCGACGCAGATCAGAGTCAGGGTCGGGGCCAACATCATCGAGTGGCAGTGTGGCGGGCAATGAAGGCGGCGGCGGCGGCGGCGAGAATTGACCCTAGGTGGGACGTACGAAGATGGCGAACTCGTCCCAGCGGACGGCCTCGGAGAAGGGGAGGACGTAGTTGTCGGCGAGGATGACCGGAACGGCGTTGGCCCGCATGGCCTCCGTCAACCGATACGAGTGCAAGCCGTTGCCCTAATTCCCAGGAGGGTGGGTGTTTGATGATGGTCGGTGATGATGGTTGATGAAGACGATACACACAAATGGGGTTAGCCCACGGGGCGATGACGAGAAGGAGGGCGCACCTGAATGATGAGGGCAAACTTGGTGTTGAGCATGAGGTCGTGATAGTCGCCTGAGTCGTGTGAATGCTGCAAGACAATCCCTGTTTGTTCACACGGTTGGTTATGATTGATGGCAAGCGTCCATCAGCACTGGTTGAACTCTTGTTAGGCTAGGTTCGAACGCACCTCGCGACGGATCATCCAGCCCAACCCTCACCTTCGGCCGAAGCTTGTGTCTGCACAAAATGATAAAGAAAGCGTTGGTCATCGGGCAGCTGGCCGGCCCTAGGTCTGGCGGCGAGGCGAACGGCCAGAGGCGGTAAGGCGGTACCGTCGGTTGTTGCCGCCCTTGAAGGTGAGCAGGTACTTGGACGGCCGGCGCGCGAAGCCGCCTCTGCGGTTGGAGAGCTCGACGGCGGTCTCGTTGACCGGCGCCTGTGCGTAGAGCGGGAACGAGATGTCGAACCCCACACGGTACCACTCCGCCGCGAACCCGCTCTTCACTCCCATCGCCATTCCTGCACGGCGTCGTCACGATGTTGATAAACGCAAGAAAGCGATGTTGCTTACCAGAGAACGATCACTTTCAATGTACCGATGTCGTATCGCATCTGTTCACTGTCGTGGATCTCGAGGACAAGGTGGTTGCGGCCACCGTTCCAGTGGGTGAGCTTGGCCAGCTGATCTGCCACTGTCCACGGACCCATGTCTCCTTTGAACTCGAACGCACTGTGGCCCACCAGTCAAATGAGCTCCGTTGCTGGACGACACGCACCACCGCACACACACACCACACGGCGTACACGAAATACAACGTACTCCCCTCCACAGGCGCTGATGACGCAGAGCGTGTCCACCTCGGGGAACAGCACACAGGCTTGCGACGGGTCTGGAGCCACAAACGCCATCACCGCGCGATCAGCTCTCTCCCTCTCTCACTCACTCACTCTGGATTGCATTCCAGGTGCAGGTGATGGTACCCGGCGTATACCACGGGTGTTGGACCATCGCCTGCTTGAGCGCCGCGTACTGGTCCGAGTCCTCTATCTCCCTGCGCGCGCGCGCAATGTGTGGCCAGCGCAGACGCGTCATCAGCACCAGACGTGGGTTGGCCTTGGCCCAAGTGGTGCTACTGGTGCTTTACTTGAGGAATTGCGAGCGTAGTGGGTCGATGGAGAAGCTGAACTTGGTCCTGTCGGTCGGGCAGCGCGAGAAGTCGAAGCAGCTCTGCATCGTGCAGTAGGCGGTGCCCGCGTTCGGGTCGCAGTCCGTGTAAAATAATCCTGCGCGCAGCTCAACATTTCTTAATTATTAGGAGTTTTTAAATATTGATATATAATATATGAAAAAAAATAATTATGTCGGGGAATTAAGGTGTGTACGTACGCCAGTCTTCGAACCACATTATCTTCATGACGCCGAGAGCCCACAGCGTGACCACCATCTGCGCGACCGCAATGCCCACCACCGCCAACAGCGAGCAGCGACGAGGGGTTTGCCGCGAGCACCGCCACCACCCACGCCCTGCGCGCAAGCTGTGGCCGCATGCGCCGGCAGTGAGTTAGAGCTTGTGCCAGACCAGCGAGTTTGCTGACGTCACTATTTTTTTTTTGTACGATGGTTCGAAATGTCACTGTTAGTTTCGGAACGATTTCGAAACGAAGAGGAAAATAAGCCGTTGGCGCGAAACGCAACAGAATCGTGCACAAGAGGCAATTCGAATTGGCGAGAGACAGATGGAAAGGGACGAGTCGAGCGACGAGGGGGAGGGGGAGAAGAGGGGGGTCACATACAATAGACTTCGCTCGATCCTCAAACGAATCAGCCCAATCGAGGAGCTCACCACTTTGCTAACCGGCCACAAGTTTTTCCAAGTCAGCTCGGACCTGGCCGATCCCAATCGTGCCAAGTGCGACATCATCAGCGATCTCAGACGCCACTTGGTACCACTTGCAGCGACCCTTTTTATTATTATTATTATTATTCTGGAATTTATTTACATTAATGCCATTATTTTATTTTATATTCCATTATTATTTATTGATATTACTTATTGATATATTTCTTTTTATAAAAAAAAACAGGAGGGAGAGGTGACCGAAGACCACGTCGCCGCCGCAGATCTGCTGCTCTGCTGTACGCCCCATTTATTAATCTAAATATTATTGATTTCTTCATTTTCAAAGGCGCGAGTAGCGTCACCATCGCCGGTGGTTCATGCTTTTGTGTTCCCACATCGGCGTGCTGCAGCGCTGGGGCTCAGAAAGCGCACATGGACGACCTACAAGCTCACCCCCAGGGACGAACAGAAGCACGCCTCGTCGAGCTCCTCCCCGTACGCACCACTTTCTCTTCTCTCTCCTCCTGCTGCTGCTGCTGAGTTTTAAGCTCTCATGGCCCGCCGGCGCTCACGCACAGGAGCGGAGCCGACCCAGAACAGTTCGCACGACGGCTCGGCGAGGAAATCGAACTGTTCTCTCCACACGTACTGCACACATTCCCTTCCACGCGCGTGTGTGTGAGAGAGAGAGAGAGAGAGAGTGCGTGCGTGCGTGCGTGCATGCGTGAGGTGTGGTGTGTTAGCTCACCTTCTGTGTGTGGGCGACCAGCATCTGCACGCGCAGATGCACAACGACGTATTGTGGGCGCGGCTGCGCATCGCGCACCTGGGCGTCGCGGTGCGCACCCATATCGCCTACATCGCCTACTGCCCGCGGTCTCGCGCCGTATTCACAAGCAACATCGCGGCCTCGCTCCACGACATCATCATCCACGCCCTCGGTATCCCTTCCTTTTTGTGCGCGTGTGCAGGGTGTTGCGTGCGTGCGGCAGTGCGTGTGCGTGCGGTTCACCGAGCACGATTGCTAATGCGTGATGTACGCTAACTCATTAGAAACCGCCCTGAGCTGCGAAGTGGAGAAAACTAAACTGCACGGCAAGAACGTCAGTACGGCCTCAACTCGCCCCGTGTCCGTTACGTGCGTGCGTGTGCGGTGGTGCTGTGATGAATGGCTAATGGTGCATCATTTGCGTCGATTCGATTTACAGAAGCGCTGATGGACATGATGCTCAACCGGGACGGCCAAGGCCCGTATCGCGACTACCGAGCCGAGAGCCATCCACTGCAGCAGCAGCTTTCCGACGCGGCCGCGGCCGACGAGTCGCAGCGGCGGCCCATGCCATCATCGCCGCCGCTGCCGGTCGTGGTCGAGGACGCCGAAGCCCAGCACAGGACCGAGCAACACTTGTTCGACGCCTTCGGCTCGTCGCCCATGCCCGCGCTCGACCGGGTCAACTTCAGGGTATGAACGACCACCTTCCTCCTCCCCAACCACGACCACCTGTGCCATGTGCGCACGCCGCTCACAACGAACGGCGGCGCCGCGCAGATCGTGGACTCCTTCCGTGGCGGCTTCGAGCTCGGACCGCGATTCGAGTGCTCGGTTCGGTTCGAGGGACCCAACGTACTGGAGGTACTCACCTCACGCGCGCGTGTCGTGTCATGTCATGTGCCGTGTGCGCACGCACTGCACTCGGCTCATCGTGTGTCGTGGGCGCGTAGGGCATCCGGAAGCTGGTGCAGCTGGGGATCGCGCAGCCGCCGCTGCCGCACTATCTGGCGAATCTGGCGTCGCTGTGCCAGAACAGCTTCGACCTCGTCAATCCGAACCCGGACACCGGCGAACAGAACCAGGACGCCACCGGCGACGCCGCCGAACGACAGCGACAGCGCGGCGGCAAGCGAAAAGAGCGAGACGAAACCACCACGACGTCGTCAACTGGATCACCGTCATCGTCGTCCTCAACTTCATCATCGGCCACGTCAGCACAAGTGCGTAGAGACGAGGAGGCCGGCCAGCCGCGTCGGCCAACAACAACAACAACAACGGCCCAAGGGGAGGGCTACGGCATCGTTCAGAGGGGCGAGAAGCGACGAGGCTGAAGTCTTTTCTTTTTGTTTTCTTTTTGTTTTTTTAGTCCAGTAGAAATAACTCCGTGTCACAAGCGAGCGCCCGGAAATTACCCGGAGCGGTGGGATCTAGTTTATCCTGAATTGATTTGATCTGTGCGAGCCGAGCGATCAACAGAGTGAACTTGGAGAGCCATCGATCGAATCTTTTCTTTCATTCGATTAGACGAGAGACACCTCGCGCAGCGCAGCCCTCTTACTCCTTCGCCCATTATCAAAACAAACAAAATGTCGCTCAACGTGACCGAGGAAATCACTATCGATGCGCCAGCCGACGCTGTCTGGAAGGTGGTTGGCGATTTCTTTGGCCTGAGCCAGTGGCTCCCCACCACCACCTGTGAGGTACGCGTCATAGATGCCATTTATTATGATCCTTCCCGGAGCCCCCCCCCCGTATAGTGGTAGGTGTAGAGGTAGAGGTTACTTAATGGACACTCCTGAATCCCCTCGCAGGAGACTGATGCTGTCGATGGCAAGAAGACCCGTCTTGTCACCATGACGGTCACCGGCGCCAAGCTCGTCGAGGCGCTTGACGAAGTCAATGAGGAGGCCAAGAGCATCAAGTTCCACGTCGTCGAGAGCCCCTTCCCCATCACCAACTGCAACACTGAGGTAAGTCGCGACCCCTGCGCCCCTCTACAATCCCCAAATGCGAAGAAGAACCCTCCATCTACTCCTTCGCATCCATTTTCTCAAATCTCTGGCCTTCTACTCAACAGATGAAGGTGCACGATCTGGGAGATGGCAAGAGCAAGTTCACCTGGGCCAGCGACTGCGACCCCAAGCCCGGCACTGGCGACAGCGTTAAGCCGCTGCTCGCTCAGCTCTACAAGGGCGGCAACGGCGCGCTCAAGGCCCACATGGAAGAAGCCTCCTCGTAAGAAAGGGACGCCTTCAAGGTGTTCGCAGCAGGAGGAGGTGACGGACTGCGACACGAGGCGACACCGGTGATGATGATGATGATGGAGAAGAAGGGATGGAGGAAGGAAGAGGAGTGTAGAGTAGCTCGTGATTGATGGGAGACCAACCCTGATAGGGAGGTGCTGAATGGAAGGGCGTGACGCAAGGCCACACACACGAAACGATGATGACACGACGATGGAAGTGGTCCTCAAGCAAGTCGAGTAGACGCAGGCCACAATAAAAGAGGCGCGACATTCCCTTCACAAAGAAGACCGATGGTGCATGTAGTGGGGGTATGAACAGTTGTGTTGTATTTGCAGAACGTCTTCAGAAGGAGCTCTCAGTTGCCACCGCGGAGACGAAGGACGAGGTGGAGGGTGGACTCCTTCTGGATGTTGTAGTCGGCCAGGGTGCGGCCGTCCTCGAGCTGCTTGCCAGCGAAGATGAGACGCTGCTGGTCGGGAGGAATACCCTCCTTATCCTGGATCTTCTGCTTGACGTTCTCGATCGTGTCCGAGCTCTCGACTTCGAGGGTGATGGTCTTGCCGGTGAGGGTCTTCACGAAGATCTGCATACCGCCGCGCAGACGGAGGACGAGGTGGAGGGTGGACTCTTTCTGGATGTTGTAGTCGGCGAGCGTGCGGCCGTCCTCGAGCTGCTTGCCGGCGAAGATGAGACGCTGCTGATCAGGAGGGATGCCTTCCTTGTCCTGGATCTTCTGCTTCACGTTCTCGATGGTGTCTGAGCTCTCGACTTCGAGGGTAATAGTCTTGCCCGTCAGGGTCTTGACGAAGATCTGCATGCCACCGCGGAGGCGGAGGACGAGGTGGAGAGTCGACTCCTTCTGGATGTTGTAGTCGGCCAGGGTACGGCCGTCCTCGAGCTGCTTGCCGGCGAAGATGAGGCGCTGCTGATCAGGGGGGATGCCTTCCTTGTCCTGGATCTTCTGCTTCACGTTCTCAATGGTGTCGCTCGACTCGACTTCGAGGGTGATCGTCTTGCCGGTCAGGGTCTTCACGAAGATCTGCATACCACCGCGCAGACGGAGGACGAGGTGGAGGGTCGACTCCTTCTGGATGTTGTAGTCGGCCAGGGTGCGGCCGTCCTCGAGCTGCTTGCCGGCG
>CDFC01060456.1:9953-46599 GCA_000826385.1 Acanthamoeba rhysodes | reverse complement strand
GCCGGCGAAGATGAGGCGCTGCTGGTCGGGAGGAATACCCTCCTTGTCCTGGATCTTCTGCTTGACGTTCTCGATCGTGTCCGAGCTCTCGACTTCGAGGGTGATGGTCTTGCCGGTCAGCGTCTTCACGAAGATCTGCATACCGCCGCGCAGACGAAGAACGAGGTGGAGGGTGGACTCCTTCTGGATGTTGTAGTCGGCCAGGGTACGGCCGTCCTCGAGCTGCTTGCCGGCGAAGATGAGGCGCTGCTGATCGGGAGGGATGCCCTCCTTGTCCTGAATCTTCTGCTTGACGTTCTCGATCGTGTCTGAGCTCTCGACCTCGAGGGTGATGGTCTTGCCGGTGAGGGTCTTCACGAAGATCTGCATTGTTGTTGGCTTGTGTGTAGCGCTTGGCTTGTTGGTTTGTTTCTACGCTGGACTTCGACCACCTTTTTATGCGGCTATCCCTGGGTGGATTCGCAGAACCGAATTGTTGGAGAATTTTTAACTGCGATTGTCCGAAAGGAAATAACATTTCCTTTTAATTTTCCTTGTATTCCAGATTTTATTTAAATAAGCAAAAGTGGGCGAGTTGATTGTTCGCCTCATCTCATCAGGGCTGGTTCCGTAATGGTACGTCCAGGCTGGCCCCGCTTTCGTAAGCTTGTAATGTTGAAACAACATCTCATGTTTGGATTTCATGTTTTTGTTTGGAGAGAGCGGGGACGGGCGCTACTGCATGCGAGTACATCACGCCAAGGCAGCGCTGCTGCTGGACCTCGTCGACGAGGCGTGGGCCAAAGACACCCTCCCCGATGACCGTACGGTTCCACATCACCGTGTCCGCCTTTCCCCCACACACCACACCACACCACTCTGCTCAACTTAAGTGGACCACCTCTGCCTGCCTCGGCGCAGTCCTGATGCTGCCGCTGGAGATGCAAGTCGACCCAGAGACCGACGAACAGAGTGCGTGCACCGCTCCTTGCTAAGGCCTCGCGGGCGGCCGCGTCGTGCGCACGATGGTCGCTCCGGCTCCGGCTCACGTCGTTGATCGTCGCGCAGAGGTCCCGCAGGAGGACGAAGTGTGGGCTGACCTGGGCCTCGGCGAGTTCACCGAGAGCTGACCGGCACCACCGACGAAGCTCGCCATGGCCCGCGCGAGACGAAGCGTTCGTCCTGCTGGCCCGGCCCGCTGCTTTACAGACAGAGGTGGGTGGAGGTGTTTGCATTTTTGTTTTTGTTACAACATGATGTGAAGGAGGAGCACTCCTCAGCCGTTCGAGAAGAAGGGAGGAAGGGAGGTAGGGAGAGCTATGTACACAACCGTACGGGGGGTACGTGTGGTTGGTCTGGTAGTGCGTGTGGTTGTCCTCTGGGTCAGCCCTCGACGCTGTAGGCCTGCTGCTGCTCCGCCTCCTCCGCACCTGCACCCAGATCCTGCTGCTGCTGGTGGTGCTGGTGGTGGTACATCGTCGGGTCGCCGGATGTCATCTGCTGCTGCTGCTGCCACTCGTCCACGGAGAAGCCCTGCTCATCGAGCGCGTGCGGACTCTGTGTCGTGTCATACATCCTGGACGGGACGGCCGTTGGTTTGGTTTGGTTTGATTGTGTTGCTGACGTAAGCTTCTTCACAGATTGGTGATGCATGCATGGGTGGAGGGAGTACCAGGGAGGGGAGTAGCCGAGCGGCATGGCCATGGGCTGGCCCTGGGGGTAGGCCCCGTACGAGGCGAAGCCCGCGGACGCCGAGGCCCGCCGGCCAGCCGGGTAGTAGTTGGGCGCCATGACCTCGGCCGATGGGCTCTGCTGGCCCGCGCCGCCGCCGTAGCCGTACCTCCCGCCTCCTCCGCCGCTGTGAAATCGCTGGGGCGACGCTACCGCGCCTCCGCTCCCGCCCACGTAGACCGGCATTCCGCCCATCTGCACAGCAACATGAGTGTCATGGTGCGTGTGCGTGGGTGCGTGGGTGCGTGGGTGCGTGGGTGCGTGGGTGCGTGGGTGCGTGGGTGCGTGTGCGGGGGAGGGAACCATCATGGGAACGGGGTAGGGGAAGCTGCTGGCGTAGTAGGGGGCAGCGGGGAGGTAGGGGTTGCCACCGGTGGTCAGGCTGCTGAAGTACTTCTGCGTCCGTCGCTTGTTCTTCATCTCCAGCGACTCGCAGTACTGCACGCGTATCCTCCGCTCCAACCACTCGGTTCCGTTCTGCAACACGTGTAAATTCCACTGGTCAGAGCTATGCAACACACGCGCGTTGCAATGTAACAATATCCTATGTTTGTTCATAGAAGGAAGGAACGGGCCGAGGCCACGCGTGTACCTCATGCTCGATTGCCGACGCAGACGACGATGCGTGTCGGAATCGTACGAAGGCAAACGCATTTCGCGGAAGCGCTGCAGGATTGAGAGTGAGTCGAGAGCACATGCGTGTCGTGTGTTGCGTGGTCGAGTGGTGTCGCACCCATGGCGTTCTCCTGAGCTTCGTCTCGGTTGATGAGGGTGACGGCGTCGACTTGGCCGTAGGCCCCGAACCGCTCCTCCAGGGCGGCCTTGGTGACCAGCAGCGGGTTGAGCCCGCCCACGAACACGTTGTACTTGTCCACGCCCAGCACGTCCGGGTCGTTGCTGCTCGTCGCCCACTCCACCACCCATTTCCGGAACTGATTCTTCAGGCCCTGTTCATGTTCCGCACCCCCCGCCACCTTAATCAGGCCAACCGACCGCCATCTCATGAAAGCATCTCTCGTTGACCGGGCGGGCCACACAGCCACCTTAAGAGGAGCGTACGAGATAGGCGGCCATGGCGTCTTCTCGGAAGACAAACTTGACGAAGCCGCAGCCCTTGCTCTTCTGGGTCTGGTGGTTCTTGATGACCGTCACGATCTCCACCGGCCCATAGCATTCCACCGCCTCCCTCAATTTCTGCGCCGATTCAGGGGTCAGTGCTGCACGTGTCGTGTGTCGTGTGTGTCGTGTGTGTCGTGCGTGTTGTGTGGTGTTCTTACCACGTTGGTGAGGGAGCGGTTCATCTTGGCGATGAAAAGTGTGCGATTGACTTTGGCCTTCTCCACTCGTAGTCGGCGGCCATCCAGCGCCACGTTGTTGGTCAGCAGCAACGCATTGTTGGCTTCCTCAGCGCTCTAACGCCACACGCTCTGTTAGCCACCGCACGCACCGCACACACGACAGGGACGTACGGAGTACTGGACGAAGGCGTAGGGACGCGAGGAGCGGTCCTTCATGAGCTTGATCTTGAGGACTTCGCCGTGGCCGGCGAACAGCTCGTGCAGGGCGTCCTCCGACGTGTCCGGCGACAGACTGGCCACGAACAGGCACGCCTGCGGCGGTCCCTTGGGCTCACCACCACCACCACCGTCAAAGTCGCGTGTCCGTGACACGAACCCATCATCATCGCCATCGCCATCATCATCGCCATCGCCATCATCATCGCCATGACCGCTGCTTTCGTCCACTCGTCGGTGGTGTGCCTCCTGGGCCTTGTCTTGTGGTTGCTCGCCTTCGTTTTCCTTGGCCTTGCCGTCGCCGTCGTGGCTGTGGTCGTCTTCTTCAAGGTCACCGTGACCTGTGCCGCCGCCGCCGCTGCCGGCATCGACCATGGGGCCATCGCCCTGCTGCTGCTGCTGCAGCTGCAGCTCGTGCCGGCTCGGCGGGTGGTCGGCGTCGCGCCTGCCGGCCGACGTCGTTTCTGTGTGCATGCAGCAGGGTGGCCACGGTGGGGCAGGTTGTAAGCACACACTATACGAATAGGCTGCAACATGTAGTACGAGCTGCAGCCGTGGATGCAACATATATCATGTCATGTTCGTAGCATAACCAAACACATCATTCACGTGTCTCTCCATAGAGGCGGCTGGTTCTCTTCTTTCTTTTGAAGACTGCCCGTGGTGCATCAAGAGAGCAGAGAGTAATAAAGATGTATAATACAAACAGCAAAAGCGAGAGCGAGGGCGATGGAGGGGGGGCGTACGAGCAGCGGTGGACATGGTCGACGTGCGTCGTGTCGTGGCCAAAGACGTGCTGTTGCGACGGTGAAGCTTCAGCTTCGGCGTTTTTTCTTCGAAGCTGTGGCGCGCCTCTTGTTTTTTGGTTAAAAGAAACGAACGTTTGGGTGCAGCCTGCGTTCGCGCGTCTCGTCGTCTTCGCTTCGTCAGTCGCCTGCCTGCCTGTTTAAATGTTCATGAACTGGTCCTCTCGCGTAAGTCGACTGCCGCGCGAGGCCGGCCTGCGTGGTGACCGATGTGCGTGTTCGTTCTTTTTCGTCGTTCCAGTTCCACCCCACGCCCCAAAAACGGGCCGCGGGATTCTTCTCTCGTTGGCGTCACCTTTCCCTGAAGATTCCCCCTTTTTTCCCACATTTTGAACTATCTTAAATTCCTTTACAAAAATGACAGCTATTTTCAAGTGTTTGAAATTCCTCTGTTGCTACCGTGTGGCGCGGTGGACTGGCGGACGGCGGCGGCGGCGGGCATGAGCTCGCCGTAGGCCGTGACGTTGGCCAGGGCCGGGCAGCCGTCGAGGCGCGTGATGCGCAGGCGGGCGCTGTAGCCGTTGGCCATGATGTTGAGCGAGGCCAGGGTCGGGCAGTCGGCCACGTCGAGCGTGGACGCATCGTCGACGGCCAGGGCCAGCTTGCGCAGGCGGCGCGCCTGGGCGACCTCGACCGCGATGCGGCTGCGCTGCCAGACCGAGAGCGAGCACAGTGCATCGCAACCAGCGCCCACCACCACCTTCGTCGCGTGCAACTGGTGGAGCATGACCTTCTGCACGTACGGCGCCACGGCCGCGAGGTCGAGCACACGCGACGCGTCGTTTTCGTCATCGCTTTCCGCTCGGCTACGCAGTGGCCCGAGATCCAGGTTGCGGAGAGCGGACAGCGTGCGGGGCAGCAGAAGGTCCGGGCTCGGGCCGTCGGCAACCTCGTCGGCGGCCGTCTCGCGGAACGCTGCGAGGTGGAGCGTGTGCAGCCGCGGGCACGCAGCCAATACCAGGTCGAGCGATGCGGTGTCGATCACGCAATCCAGGGCGAGCTCGCCCAGCAGGAGCGAGGTGCCGCCGAGCAGCGAAGCGACCGCTTTGGAGTCGGAGCGCGGGGTGCGGCCGGTCAGTGAGAGGGAGCGCAGCCGCGGCAGGCCCAGCAGCAGCCGGCCGAGCCAGGCGCCATCGTCGGGGGAGCGCGACGCGTCGATGCCGTTGACCAGTAGGTCATTGAGCAATGGCGAGTGGGCGACGAGACCGTCCACCAGCCCGAGCAGATCGCACGCCGGATAGAAGTCGAAGTGGCAGCGGCGCAGCTGCGGGCACGCGAGCCGCAGGCGGGTGTCGCCCGGTCCGTACATAAGGAAGGTTTCGAGGCCCGCGTGGCGCACCAAGTGCTCCACCGCACCGCCGTCGTCGCTATTATTGTCCCCGTTGACCGGTGCGCGTGTCCAGAGCTCTGCGCCGAGATCGACCTGGCGCAGCGACGGCAGAGCTTCGAGCGACTCCCACAGCGCGCGGGAAAGCGGCAGCGCGTCGCGGCCGCCACCGTGGTGGTCCAGCCTCAGCCCACGGAGCTTGAGCGAGGTGAGACTGGACAGCCCGGCGGAGCCCAAGGCCGAGAGGAGCGAGTGTCGGCACCTGTCGAGGACCACGAGAGATGTGAGGCTCGGTAGTGTCGACAATGTGGACGACCACGCGGCGGCCGTGTGGCCGGTGAACACAGCCTCGGGCCGCGACACGAACAGCTCGCGCAGGCCGGTCAAAGCCTCAAAGCTCGCTCCGAAGGATTCAGTTCCGGTCAGCGCCTCGTTGTCGTTGTCGCTATGTGGTGTTGTGGTAGTTGGCGTTGTCCACACCAGCGCTTCATCGTCGCCAACGTCTGGAAGCAGAGAAAGCTGGCGCAGGTGCGGAAAGTAGGCCAAGATCTCGAGCCCCCGCGGGCCGGGCTGGTCCACCGCGAGCACGAGGTTCTCCCAGTGGAAGCCCGCCCCGTCGCCCCGTCGAAGTCGGTCGAGCAACCGGCGGGTGAACTCTGGCCGGAGCTCGACGCTGCCGTTGCGCAGTCGTCGCGCGTCCCACAGGGCTTCGAGAATCTGGTCCTGCCTCGACGCCGCGGTCTCGGTCGGCTGATCTGTGGCGGCAGCGGCAGCTCTGCGCTCGGCACGCCGGCGGAGCTTGACACCGCTTGGGTGGATGACGTGGTCCGACCGGCCGAGCACCTCAAATTGGCCCAGCCGGCCCGACTGCTTCAGCAGCTCGAGCAGGCTCAGCGGCGGGAACTCCAGGCGCAGCTCGGTGAGCCGAGGCAGCGGCATCGACGGTGCGCCGGTACCCTGCGTTCCGAGTTCGGAGTCGTCAGCGTGGCTGGGGAGCGATGCCAGGGCCAGCCGGTGCAGGAATTGCTCCGAGCGGTCCTGTGTTTCCCTGTCCGAGCCGCACAGGTTCAACGACTGCGCTAAAACGTTATCATTACCACCATCACAAATGACAAATAAAACATGACGCAGAGGAGTTGCTAACGTGCCTCCAGCTGTGGACAGCTCTCGGCAAGCACCGGGAAGAGCACATCGCCCAGGAGGCTGTTGCCTGAGAGGTCGAGCCGCCTGCCCAGCGTTCCACGAGTGAGCTCGTGCGCCCACACCCGACTCGTGTGGGGAACAGTGCACCTTAGCCGGGGAAACGCGCGTAAGGCCCGTAGTCCCTCGGTGGTGATGCCCACGCACTTGGACAGGTTCAGCTCCTGCAGCATTCTTGCCGCTGGGCTCTCTCCAAGGCACTCCAGAAAGTCATCATCCACCCTACGTTGTTGCGTTGTTGCGTTGGGTGAGATCGCCCTTGGGACCCAAGCCAGAATGCTGAAGAACGAACCTGGTATCGGAGGCATCGATCGTGGCGATGTTACCCCACAGGCGGGCCGTCCGGTCCAGCACCCGCTTGGAGACGTGTGGGCAGTCTCTGCTCGCGTCGCCACACCACACCCACAGCCCGAGGGCAGTGAGGAGCAGGGCCTCGCGTGCAGGGCCGAAGAGGGAGGTACGTGAGGGGCAAGTGGCCGTGCCAGTCCGCCCCGAAGTGGGCCGACAGGCTCGCCACCACCGGCAGTGTGCGATCGTCGACGAGGGACCACCGCCACATCGACTCCACGACTCGTGCGCACACGTCCCCGCCCAGCGCGCCCATCTCGCCACTGCCAAACCCACCGTGAGCCACAACAACAACGTAGTGGCGGGGGGGGGAAGAGTCTAAGCACCAGCACGGCCTGCGTAGGAACGCCACTACGCTGGCATCAAACAAACTGCCCCGCAGAGCGATCAAGCTGCACCCTGGCCCTGCCGCAGCGTGCATTGATTGATGCTTTCCTCTCCAAATCTTTTTTAATTATTTTTAATTATTTATTTCCCTTTTATTTTTATTTGAATAATAATAATAAAATAAAAGAAATTTTAGACTCTACACCCAGTGCGGCTCCTTGTCGTCGGGTTGGGTGGCGTCGTCATCGTCGTCGGTGTCGGCCTCCTCGGCGCGCTCCTCGTGGGACTTCTCGATGACGGCCTGCTCGACGTGGGTGAGGCCGAGCAGATTGAGGAAGCGCACGACCTTGCGGTCGAGCCACGCCTTGTTGGGCATGACCGCGAGCCAGTCCTTCGGCAACGCCGAGTAGCCGTACCGTGCGCCCCACAACGCTCCGCACACAGCGCCATTCCTGCGCGTGTGCGTGTGCGTGTGCGTGTGCGTGCGTGTGGCCGTGAGTGCGGCGAGTCGTGGGCATCATGGAGTGTACACAGAAAGATCGCACGTACGTGTCGGCGTCGCCGCCCTCACGCACGAGGAGGTTGATCATGTGCTTGAAGTCGTTGGAGGCACAGAGCGCCCAGAAGCCGGAGCCCACGCACTTGAAGGTGTACCCGATCTTGGAGCCCTCGTCCAGCTCCAGGCTCAGCAGGCTCTGCATCGAGGCGTCCCTCTTGATGTGTCGCTTGAACTCTTCCACGTGCTCCGCCTCCAGGTGCTGATACCAGATAGCCCCAATCAGCAATCAGAGAGTTGGGACTGTAACGAGAAAGGCGGTGAAACCTTGAGCCCGTGGGCGATGGCCTGGTCGATGAGCTGCTGGAGTCCCTCCTCGGATTCGACGTCGTGGCCCTGCAGCATCATCGCAATGGCGGTGGTGGCCGCGACACAGCTGGCCAGGCACCGCGTGTCGAAATGCGTCACCTGCAGGCACCCCACAACAAACCAACACAGCATCAGCCGAGTCCCCTTCTGCCACCGACCAGCTGCATTCCGAGCGAGCCTTGTGTGGTACCTTGGCGATGCGGATCGTGTTGGCGATGACCTGGTCCAGATTGTCATAGTTGAGAACGCCCAAAATCGACGTGCGCATCACCGCGCCTGAGCCGGATGCACACCACAGATGTTAACGATTGTAGTGGTTTGGGGCGAGGCGAAAGAGCAGAGTGAGTGTTGGCTGGCGCACGCACCATTGGGGGCGGCGTTGCGGTTGAGCTTGATCCACGCGGCCTCGGCGGCGGCGTGGGGGTCGCGCAGGAAGATCTCGTTGAAGACCACCTGCGCCGTCGTCGCCCCCAGGCCCATCCCCGCGAAATCGCCCAGCTCGGGGAAGCCGTTGTTGATCCATCGCTGCCGGCATAGACTACATGTCAGCGACACCACCCACCTCTCACCGCACGCTGCGCGGTGTGCGCGTGTGGATGTACCTTGAGCTTGGCGGCGTAGCGGTGCTCGTCCACCGAGCCATTCAGTTCGAGGATGGTCTCCATGATAAGGATCATCTGGTCACTGTCGTCCGTCCTGTTGGCCATCCACGCGCACGCATTGCGGTGAGTAAGCCAGTGAGGCGTGAAGGGCGGCGCGGCACGGAGGGTACCAGTCGCCTCGCTTCCAGCGGCGGTTGTGGGCGTTGAGTTTGTAGTCGGGGAACGGCACGGCTGCATCACCGTACAGGCCCTCGATCTGCTTCTTGTTCAAGAACTCGGTTGCTACGTCGGGTCGCGCGTAGGGCGTGAGTGTACACTTTCAATGAATAAATGAACAATTAATAAAAACAATACAAGAATAATAAACAAGAATAATAAACAAGAATAATAACGAAAACAATGAATAGAAGAAAGAAAGAAAAATAAGTTATTGTTTTTATAGATGTGAACGATCCCTTACCAAGACCAACGGCGTCGCCCAAGCAGTTGCCGTAGATGCAACCGAGGATCTTGTCGATCAATTTGTCATTCAAAACTGATTTGTCCAACTCGGCGAACCACCACTTGTCGTCCTCCACGGCAGGGGCGTTCACCGCGCTTGATCCCGCCGCCATAGCCTCCTCGCGTTGGCCATGCCCGTCCTCACGCCTTGCCTGCTCCATCCTCTTTGAAGACTTGTTCTTTAGTCGTCGCTTTTTTGTAACCCAAACAAAAACAAAATTAGGATAATTATTGATTTACGACGAAAAACACGAATTCGCCGAAAAATAAAACGTGGCCAAGGATCAATCAAAAAGAGAGAAGGGCCAGGAGGAGAGTCGAACTCCCAACCTCCGCGATTATCGAAGTGCGGCGCTCTACCAATTAAGCTACCCAGGTCCTTCCTGTTGTGCCTTTCCATTGATGGCGTAGACATGCTTCCTGTAGCCAACATGAGCTGAATGTCATTGTGCATGCCTTGCTTAGCAACTAGAATTTTCAGACGACGTCGTCTTCTTCTTTTTCGTCGTATCATCATCTATCACAGGTAGTGCACGGTTTCCCGCTTGAGGGCCGGGTCCATCTCCTTGAGCTGCTTCTTCTTCTGGTCCTTGCTCTGCTTGTAGCTCTCCATGACCCGGGCCAGGAGGAGCTGCTTGGCGCGCCGCTCGCGCGCCGCCTTCTCCTCCTGCGCCTTCTCGCGCTCTTTCTCCTCCTCGGTCATCTTCTGGCGCCGCTCGCGCTCCTCCCGCTTCTCCTCCTTCGTCATCTTCTTCTTCTCCTTCTTCTTGGCCCCGTCGTGCGACTGGCCCTGCTTTTGCTTCATCGCGTCCGCCACCACCGCTGCCGCCGATTTCTGCATTCGTCGTTACGGTGAGTCTCGTGTCGTTGTGTGTGTGTGTGTGTGTGTGTGTCGTTGTGTGTCGTTGTGTGTCGTTGTGTGTCGTTGTGTGTCGTTGTGTGTCGTTGTGTGTCGTTGTGTGTCGTTGTGTGTCGTTGTGTGTCGTTGTGTGTCGTTGTGTGTCGTTGTGTGTCGTTGTGTGTCGTTGTGTGTCGTTTTGTGTTGTTGTGTGTGTTACCTTGACGCGGGGTTTGGAGGTGAGCGACGGGGGCTGCTGCGCGACTTCGCCGAACATGACGCTGTCCTTGTGTACGAAGTCCTCGCCTTCCTTCTTCGCCAGCTTCCTCTGCTTTCGCTTCTCCTCCTTCTCCTTCAACTTCCTGAATACCGGTTATACACACGAGCTTAGTTGCCATGTCCCCGAGTGCGTGTGCGTGTGCGTGTGCGTGTGCGTGTGCGTGTGCGTGTGCGTGTG
Organism: Acanthamoeba rhysodes; assembly: GCA_000826385.1. Classification (NCBI taxonomy): domain Eukaryota; phylum Discosea; order Longamoebia; family Acanthamoebidae; genus Acanthamoeba; species Acanthamoeba rhysodes. The sequence goes on along the minus strand of CDFC01060456.1, from coordinate 36,104 downwards.
CGTGTGCGTGTGCGTGTGCGTGTGCGTGTGCGTGTGGAAGGGGTCAATACTGCTTTCGGGCGCGTGAGAGGCTCTTCTTCTCCTCCATGGCCTTTTCGTGGAGGGCCGTCCTCGTGTCCTCTCGCAAGCGTCGCGTGAATTGCTTGTAGCTCTCATTCGGCCGCATACCCTCGAACTGTAGTGACAACCAAATGCTGTTGTGGTGAGCAACGCATCGCACACGCACGCACGCACACGCGCGCGCACACACGCACCACCACACGCACGCGTGCGGGGATGGCCGAGGTAAAAACAAACCTTGAACTTCTCTGCGGGTGCCTCGGTCTTCTGTTTCTTCGTCTCGGGCTCGGCGTCCTCGGCCTCTTTCTCGTCCTTGACGTTCGTCTTCGTTTCCTTGTCCGCCTTCTTCCTCTTCTTGTCACCAGTTCTATGAGGGGCACCCTTGTCGCCCTGCGCCGCCGTCGTCGTCGTCGACGCATCCGCCCCTCGCTTGCGCTTTCCCTTGCTCGCTGTAAATAAGATTAAAAAACAATTAAAAACAATTAATTATTAAGAACGTTCCATAAATCATAAATAGAATCATTCCATAAAGAAATAAAATTATTAACGTAATAGAATTAGAGACTAAATAAAAAAATAATAAAAAACAAATGAATTGGAATCAATTGATTCCAATTTAATTCTGAGATCGAGTACAAGAAATTCGTGGAGATGATTAAATTGGTGATCGTTGTAATGATGAACGCAACAAGATGGAAGGGGGCGGCACCTTCTATTTCTTTCATCTTCTCCTGAGCAGCGATCATGCGCCGGAGGGAGGCAGGCATCTGCTTGGTGGGGTCGCTGCCGGCGGGCTTCGGGGGCACATTCTTGCCTTCCGGGCCCAGGAGATCAGGCTCCTTGTTGATCTGGTATTGGAACTGCTTCGCCTTCTTGTACCTCGCCACTCGTCCCATTGTTCTCTTTCTTGGCTAAAATAAATAAACAGGTTTGGTTTCTTTTTGTCTTTCTGTTTTTTGATTTATTGAATCAAATATTTGATTTTTCTGTTTTATTGCAAATTTTACGAGTTTCATTCGCACTGCGCGGCAAAGATGTCGTTCATCACCAAGGTACAACGAGGTCTCGTTCAAGTGTCATCGTTGTTTCTTCTTCTTTAGCGCCGATCGGCGGTGCTCATTTACAGGAATTTAATCACCAAAGGATTGCACATGATAAAATCGCTGATTGATTTTTGTCTGGGGCGGTGTGTGGCGCTGGGCAGCGGTGGCGGCAGTTCGTGGCCAACCGGGTGGGCCAGCACGTCGAGTCCGGCTCGTTCCAGGAGAACCTCGACACCTTCAAGGCCTGCTTCCTCACCTCCTACCACCGCCACAAAAGGTAGCACGACACACGACACACGACACGCGACAACACACGACACACGACACACGACACACACGACACGCGACACGCGACACACGACACACGACACGCGGCCCGCTAACAGCGTCGCACACGCACCCGGCGCAGGCACATTCCAGTCACGCCAGAGAACAAGGCGCTGTTGGAGGACACGAGCGAGCTGGACGCCGAGATGACCCGGATGTCGTACCTCAAGCAGAAGACCGTCGTGCGCAAGGACGTCCACGGGCAGGTCCTCGACCTCTTCAAATTCGTGCACGAACTGGGTACCCACCACCACCACGACGACGTCCTTTGCAGAGAATTCTCTGCGCCCATGGATCCATTCTTACTGTTGCTGACATCGGTGCGTGTGTGCGTGTGCGTGTGCGGCGACGAATGGAGGTGGCATGGACCCGTACCCGCAGCCGCTGAATCCCGCCAAGGAGGAGTCCTTTGAGGCCGAGCTCGACCAGGTCACCCACCACACCGAACAAGGTCCACGCACTGCACTGCCCCCATTCATATTATTGTTATTGTTATTGTTATTGTTATTGTTATTGTTATTGTTATTGTTATTATTGTTTTTTCTCATGCGACTGCGTTGGCTCGCCGCTTCGCTTCAGAGCTGAGCCGTGACGAGCGAATCATCGACAAGCCGATTCAGCATCACAGCAAGGCCTTCACCCTCCACATCTCCAAGTCCAAGATCGACCACCCGGAGGCCGGCTTTGGTAAGCTGTCATCGCTGTCCCTCCCCGACTAAGCCAGGCCAGCTAACACACCTGTCGCGGTGTCGTGTCGTGTCGTGTCGTGTCGTGCACTGCGTGCGGTGTGTTAATTGTTTAGGTGTGCACGTGAAGGGACACGTGCTGCCCGGTACGGTGCTGGCGATCTACGCAGGAACAGTGCACTTTCCCTACACGCTCAACGAGGACGTCATCAAGGGCAACAACTACATGTACGGCCGCTACGATGGTACGTGCGCCCGTGTGTGTGTTTTCTTAGTGCGGTTGTGCGTGTGCGTGTGCGTGTGCGTGTGCGTGTGCGTGTGCGTGTGCGTGTGCGGTGACTAGTGTACGTACCCTCACCTCGACCCCGACCTCTACGGTTTGTCCGTGCACAGGGGTGGTCGTGGATGGCCGCGATTGGGAAAGGAAAGCGTTCGCGGCCCGCCGATTACAGTCCAGGCTCGAGGTCTAAGCTCTCTTCTCCCCTGGCATACCTCGTGTGTCGTGTGCGTGTGTGGTGCGGTGCGTGTGCGGTGGTGCGTGCGTACATGGGGCCTCGGCCGAGCAAACCCTGACGCGTCCGGTGTTGTGCGGGTCGTCTTCCAGAGAGTGGGCCAGTCCATAAAGGACGAGAAGACACTGCTGCGGTTCCGGAATCCGTTTGGCATCGCCCAGTACATCAACCACCCTCCCGGAGGCACGCCACATCCTTGGAATTTCTTTTTTTTATTTCTTTATTGGCAGTGTATTGTGCGCATTCCTCACGACACACCATCAACATCTGCGTGCACAGACAAACAGCCGAATGTGATGTGCGTTGGCTACGAATTCCCCAACACTTTTCCCGAGGAGCTCAAGCCCTACATTCCCCACGAGCACTTCAAGGTGCGCGCCAGAACTCTCTTGTTGCGCGTGTGCGTGCGGTGGTGCGTGCGTGCGGCTAATCGACTCGACTGCATCTCATATGTTACTACTGCAGGAGCCCAACATCTTCTTCAACACGATGACCGATTGCCACATCCGGTCGATCATGTGTATCGCCACCCGGCACATCACCGATGAGGAGTTGTTCCTCAACTACCGGTACGACACACACACGACACACACACGACACACAGTCGTACGGCTCGGCTTCACAGACACACGCACCACAGACACGACACACGACACACGACACACGACACACGACACACGACACACGACACACGACACACGACACACGAGACACACGAGACAGAACACGTGGCGCCAGCGCACACGCCACCTCACCACCCACGCGCATCCACAGGTACAACCCGATCAACCCGTATCCGGACTGGTATGTGCAACCCGACGTGGCGGAGGCCGAGCGGCGATGGAAGACGCCCAAGGCCCTGGCCAACCCCTTCTGGTAGAAAAGCGAGACCCAGCCCTTGGGTGTGTCGATTGAGAACGCTGCTGCTGACGTGGCGTGTGGGTCATCTGGGTTCGAATCCCACCTTGTTCTATTTCACCAATCTGGCTTGTTGTGAACCCGGGCAAACTGGGTTCACGGTGCACACAACCACTTGTGCGGCACCACCAACCAATGGGGCCTCGGGCCTGGTGCGTGTGTTGTTGCCTCACCGGCCGCAACGGGCGAGGATTTAAGGCCGAGCGTGGCGGGCACACAAACACATCCACCAAACCGACCAGCCAAGCCATCCAACACCTTGGCCTCATCATCTCTACCACTCTCAACAAACACCATCATCAGCATGAAGCAGTTCACCCTCGTCGCGATTCTGTTGTTCGCCGCCATGATGATCGCTCTTGGGTGCGTGTGCGTGTGCGTGTGCGGTGTGTGCGTGTGCGGTCCTGACATGCAACACTCCCCGCTACAGCGCGGCCGGCGGAAAGAAGGGCGGTTGCCCGCCGGAGGGCGAACCCGAGCCGATCTGCTGCTGCCACGGCTGCAAGAAGAAGTGCGAGGGCAGGTGGCGGCCCATCCAGCAGTTCGTGTCCCACTCGGCCAACAAGGTCATCATCCCCCACGACATGACCTCCGAACAGTTCTGCCACTACAAGTGCTCGAGCGGTTTCTACGCTGCGGGGCTCGGCTGGGTCAAGTGCAATCCGGCCGCTGGGCGGGCGGTGTTCTCGCCCGACGGCGTGTGCCCTCCGCTCACCAACGAGCGTCAGGGAGTGCGCGACTGAGGTCTCTGCCATCGCGATGGTTGGTGGTCGCCACTCGCTCCTTCGACGCTTTCTTTTCCCTTCGACCCACCGCCGCTCTGGGCGCTCCACCTCCCGCACAAAGCACTGTTTTACGTACCTCCCGGGTTTGCCTGTGTCCCTCCCACATCACAATAAAGTCACATCATTCATTCACATCATCAGAGGCCCACTACTACATCATGGATGTTGTTGGCCACTACATGCGACGCACGACACACGACACACGCACACGCACATGACACAACACGCGCCGGCTCACAGCATCGCACACGCATGTGACTTGGTGGCTTGGCTACCCCACTCTCTGCTCCGCGGTTGTGGGTGCCATAGTCTTGATCCTTGGCTGGGCCAGCTTGTACTGGTTGCATTTTCGGGCTCCCGAAGGTGCGCCCACCGCAAGAAGTGCCGTGAGGACCGAAGGTTCACACTTTTAGCCCTCCAGTTTACGCGTGGCAGGTCCCAGCTTTTACGAAAGAAGAAGGGCGGGAGCCTTCGGTCAACACCAACCCGACCGGGTGGATTCGTCACCAGTGTGTGCCTTGTGGAGCCAAGGTGCGGATGCATATTTTGTGCGAGGCTACGGACAACTCTCGCACCTGCGTGCAAGCTCGTAAGCAGGACCACGACCACTACTACGACGACGATTACGACTGCGACGACGGCGAGGTGGCTGTTTGGCATGCACGCGTCGTGCGTTGCACTGCTTGCGACATGATCAGCTTTGCTGAGCATCGCTATTGGAGCACTGGCGAGGGAACGTGCCGAAAAAGTTGGCTGGGCCAGGCTTGTCGGCACAGGCACACTTCGTCAACGCAACGCGGCCTCCACAACTGAAGACCGAGATAGGGCAGTGTGGGCAGTGCCGTAACGAGCGAGCCACGTACGAAGTACTCTGCACAGCCCACACAACGACGACGTGGGGGTGGGCTATCGACTGGAGCATTCTTCTGTGCGACCGGTGCGCTCAGCAGGTAGCCTTCAAGAAAACGTGCCGGTTCTTGTACGCCTAGGCCGAAATACACGCGCACGTGCAACACGCGCACGAGCTCTGCATGATTATGGCGCGGATGAACGATGGCGAAGGAGGTGGACGGTGCAATCAGAGGAGCAGGTGGCGACAAGGTCGCTGGTGGGGCTCCACGCCAGACCCTCGATCGACCCCGTGTGCAGCTTGCCCACCCACCGTCGCTGCCTCGGCGCTCCGTCTCCCACACCCCACACCGCCACTACACACGACACGACACGACGTCAGGGCTGCGCGGGAAATGAATGGTGGGGGGCTGAAAAGAGTACCGGCGCCGTTCTGGGTGACGCAGCACAGCTTGTCGCCGCGCGGCTGGAGCGCGCAGTAGGTGAGCGTGTGCCAGTCGTGAATGTCGTCGCTCGTGTCGAACACGTGCATGAGCGCCCACGTCCGCGCGTTCCAGACCATCACCTTCCGGTCGTCGGCGCACGTAGCCAGCACCTCGTGCCACTCACTCTCGTCCTCTGTCGCCGTCGTCTCAGCAGCCGACACTAATGACGACGAAGACGCGGCGGGCAGGCGCCGCATGAGCTGCCAGTCCACGCCGGTGACGGCAGTGGTATGCCCGGTGAGCGTGTGTCGCTTCTCGCCGCCGGGGAGGGCCCACACGCAGGTGGTCTGGTCCTCGGAGCAGGTCGCAATCGCGCCATTGTCGGGCGACCATGCGAGAGACCAGATCTCGGCGAACAGGCCGATCGAGCCGAACTGCAGGTTCTGCGGGCCGGCCACGGGCCGATGGGCCTCGAGCACCAGCACTGTCTCCAAACACAACCGGTCGTGGTCGCCGGCAGGCACCACCACGAGCCGCATGACGTGCAGCGTGCCGTTGGTCGTTCCTGCGGCGAGGAGGCACGGCGCGTCGCCGTGCTCCCACCGCATGCAAGTAACAGTATCTCCGAGCGATGCCACTAGCAGAGGTGCAACATCTGCGTGCGTTCGTGCGAGTGCGGTGTGTGCAGTTAGCTGGTAGGCAACACACTCACGCGCGTATTAGAGCAAGGCGACGAACCAGGCCGGAGCGGGTTCCACGAGTAGACGTCACCGCTCACGCAGCCGACCAGGACGTATGGCGAACCACCGTCCGGGCGGTGGGACGGCCGGCGCCAGCAGATCGAGCGGACCGGCAGTAAGGAGGGCACGCGGGTCGACGCCAGCGGGAGGTGCGAGCCGACGTCCCACACGATCACGTTGCCCGCGAAGTCGCCCACAGCCACCTGCGTCCCCTCCCAGTTGAAGTCCAGCCCTGAAGTACGACCGGCTTAGTTTAAAATAACACGCAAACTATAAATAATTAAAAGAATAGTACCACAGCAGGTCATGGCGTGGAAGGCCATGTGGCGCGCTTGTGGCTCGAACGCATCTTCGACGTCATCGCGCAAGGACGGAAGCGGCGTTACGACGCTGCTCGCGGTGGGCGGCAGAGGGCGGCGGAGCGGGCACGAGTGGATGCCGGCCTCATTGACGACCCAGGCCTCCTCCGCGGCATCGTCGCAGTCGATGTAATAAATGGAACCGCTGGATAGGCCTGCAGCGATAATCACCACATTTGTGAGAAGTTGTGTGTGTGTGTGTGTGTGTGTGTGTGTGTGTGTGTGTGTGGTGTGTGTGTGTGTGTGGTGTGTGTGTGTGTGTGTGTGTGTGTGACACGTACCGTCGAGAACGAATTCGCCGGCGAGCTGGTCGCGCCGCCACACGGTGAGCCGGGCGTTGTCACCGGGACACAGGAGCAGGTCGCCAGCGGACTTGAACGCGAGGCACTTGATGAGGCCCGATCCGCCGGAGGCGTCGACCGTCCACAAAGTCGCGAGCGTGTGCATGTCCACAACCTCGACCCGCCGGCCGCTGAGCGCGATCGCCATCCGTACCGGCCCACCGTCGGTCGATGGGCGGTCCTCCTTGGCCATGGCGCTTACCGACACCGACGACCGCATGGCCACGCTAGGCAGCTCCAGCGCGCGCTCCTTGATCACGCGCCACTCGCCGCTGCGCTCGTCGGCTCGGATCAGATGCAGCGCTGTCTCTGAGTGCTGCGCTGTTGCTGGTGAGGGATCCTTAGCAAAGCGCCGCGAGGCGCGCGGTGGCTGGCGCACGGCGACCAGCAGCAGCGAGTCGGGCTCCTCGCCGCCGCCGCTGTCGGCCCACTCCACAAAGGAGTAGCCTGCGCCCGCCCCGAATTCCAAGACCTTCACCAGCCGCAGCTGCTGGCGCTGCTCTGGTGTTGAGCAGCCGCGATAGACCTTGAAGAGGGTGGCGATACCGTCGGCGTGCTCGGAGGTGGTGACGATGCGGCGGCGGCAGGGGGAGACGGCGGCGTGGGTGACCTTCACCCGGCGCGTAGCGTGGTGCGAACGATCGAGCAGGCGCCAGTCGTGGTCCCAGAGGGCCACCTCGCCGGCCTCGGACGCGGTGAAGATGAAGTCGTCGGTCTTGAGCATGCAGGTGACGATGTCGCCGTGGGGGCGAAAGAACCTCACGCGCTCGCGCCTGTCGATGTCCCACCGCACGATGTTGCAGCCGAGCGGCACGTCGACGTAGGTAGTGCCTGGGTGAGGGTCTTCTTGAGACTCAAGACCCTTGCCCCTACTCGCCAGAGTCGAAGGCCAGCACGAGCAGTAGCGCGCCGTGCCTACGCCAAATGAATTGACTATGCGCAAATCATGCTCCAGTTGATGTTCCTCATCCATTTGTCAAGACCTTCACCGTGCTGAGTAATGGCGCTACAAATTAACCCCTCCCAATTCATGCCTTGCCATCTTTTGGTTGATGTTCTTTTGTGTGAAGTCTTTGGCGCGAAAAACCAAACAATTTCAAATCCAATTATTTACAAAACACAATTTGAAACTTTACATGAAACTTACGGCCTCAGCGCCTCGAACCTCCTGCTGGCACTGAGGAAGTTCGCATAAGGCCCTGTTTCTGTTAGCCCAGGCCAAAAAGTGAAATTTCACACCCCCAGCGAGGAATGCGAATTACGTTGCCTTGGCCTAACACAAACAGCTAACAGCGACAGGCCGATGTCGTTCGCAACAGCTGTTAGCCCGGCGCAAGAAAATACCAGGGAAAATGATTTTTATTCATTGATTTCCTCGACGCGTCACGGAAGGCCGGCACCGCTCTCGCGCGGTCGCCATCGTCGACCTCCTCCTTCTTCCTCTTCCTCCTCCTCCTCCGCCATCGCCGGCCGCACAGTCCGCTGATGACGTGTTGATGGCGCTGCTGCTGCTACCAACTCAGGTGATGGTGGAGCGGCTGCGTGAGAAGAAGATGCCTGCGCTGCCTGAGACTGGAAGAAGAGTGTGCACTGGTTGAGGAAGCCACCAAACTGCTCACTCATAGCGCGCTCTCGCTCGATGCTCTCGTTGAAGGAGTTCACCAGAAGGTCGACCAACTTGACAGTCCTGGCGCGGTAGGACTGCTCCTCGTCGGCCTGCACACGTACAAGAAGAACAAGTGTTAAAATGAATGTGCGTTAAAATGAACGGCGGGAAAAAAGTACCATTTGCTGTCGCTTCTCCTCGCGCACTTGACGAGCGTGCTTCTGCGCTTCGGCGGCCGCGCGGGCAGCAGCTCGCTCTACGTTGGCGGGCGCCTGGCGCGCTGAGGATGCCATCAACTCGCGGCCGCGGATCTGCTCGATGGCCGCACGCCCACGCGTGACAAGCTTGGCGATGGCGTTCTGCTTTATGTTGTGAATACTGCGCTGACTTGCAACCTCATCAGGCGTCATCTTCTTCTTCTTCGGTGGTGTGTATTCCTCTGCGTGAAGAGGGAGAAAAATAAAATAATCAAATAAATATTATAAGAGAATAGAGAAGAGGGGAGCGTACTGGCGGTAAACGCCTTGAGTACCCAGCTGGTCTGGCGCAGGAGATTGGCGTAGTGGGCGTCAAAGGCCTCATTATCTGCCTCCACAACAAGGTGGTGGTGCTTGCGGATGTGGTCCCACACCTGATCCTTCCTCCAGGTTGGCTTGGCGGCAACCATCTCGAGGAGGGCCACCGAGGTTTCATGCGGCCAGTAGATCCGCTTGCGCTTCCCCTGTCAGGCAGTACAAGTGAACAAAAAGAAGGAGAAGTGAAGGCCAGCAGGAAGAAAAAGTGAATGAGGACATACGGGAAGAGCAGCATGTAGATGATCGGCGCGCTCCACCGCACTCATGAGATCCTCCTCGTCCTCATCTGGCTCCATGCTGCCGGCGAACTCATCCTCCTCTGCCTCTTTTTCTTTGTCTTCTTCCATTGCTGTATGTAACATAATTGATCAGGACAAAATCAATAAATATAAAGAATGTGGAACATACCAGAACGTGGACGCTTTGTGCCCTTAGGCCTTCCCGGCCGCTTTGCCTTTGGCTTGGCTGGTGCTGCGGAAATGGCAGCAAATGCGCCGCCTGCGGGCACCGCAGGCAAATTAAGAGGGAGCGCTGCTCCTGCAGATGACGATGAGGCTGTTGTAGAGGGGCAAGAGGCTGGGGCAAGAGGCTGAAGGGCGACAGGTAGTGTGGTGGGTGTCATGGGAGGGTTGATAGAAAGAGGAGAGGGGGGCAATGAGAGGGAAAGGAGAGGATGGTGGCGGCCAGATGTCATCCACGGATGATGTGACATGGTGTGGAGAGGGGAAGAAGAACGCAGTGGGCGAGAAGGAATGTGACAGAGAAGAGGCCATCTGGGCTTTTGTTGTTGGGCGACAATGAATCCACACCTCGAAAAGGCAATTTTTTGATACATTCAGTTAAACATCAAAAAAATCCTTTTTTTCCAAGTACACAATCATGTCGCCTCTCCTCACTTCTCTTCTTCGGCCCTCCCAACCATGTTGCCTCCTCTCCTTCCCAGTCTTCTCAAGCTCTTTGCCATCATCTTTTTTATTTACCTTCACCGACTACACCAGCATGTTCTTCTTCGTCGCCTTATGGTGATGATTTTCCTCATCCTCCTTGCCGGCATGGAGTGGCGAGCAATTAGTCGCTATGCCAACTCTATACGGCAGCGGGACCCCCCTCTTCTTCTACTCCACCACAAGCAGCAAGACAGACAGCACAGGCGGCGCAACCCACCCCGCCCGACGCTTGCCAAATTCTCCGGCTACATCGAGGAGATGACAGGCATCAGCAGCCTCTTTTTCTTCGCCATCCACGACCGCCTAGTCGAGAAGGGGCGCCTTGCTACCACGCAAGCCCTCACCAGCGATCTGCAGCTTCTCCTCCTCCTCAATTGGCTGCGCGAGATGCCCAAGCTATCAACACTGGCAATCAAGTTCGAAGTTGCCAAGTCAGTCGTCTCCATCTCGATCAACACCCTCATCTATGATCTCCATGAGGTCCTCGCCGAGCTTGTCCCCATCGAACTGCCAGAGCACTGGACCAAGCACGAGTTTGAGGGTGTTGTTGGCGCTGTTGACTGCACATCGCACTACCGATGCCGTGTGCATCCCGGCCAAGCCCTCTACTACCGTGGTGACAAGCATGCCCACTTCATCACTGCACAGGTACATATCCCTCTCTCTTCATCTCTTTCCTCCTCTCCCCACGCTCACGCGCACGCCCCGCCCACGCCCACGCCCACGCCCACGCCCACGCCCACGCCCACGCCCACGCCCACGCCCACACCCACGCCCACGCCCACGCCCACGCCCACGCCCACGCCCACACCAACACACTTTTACTCCTTCAGGTTTTGTGCGCCATGGACGGCAGCAAGATCTATGATGTCACGCTCGGCCTTGGCCACAACAATGACAGCGGCATGGCGATCCTGACCGGCCTCAAGGAGGGCCTACTTGCAGCAGAAGTCAAGGTACTCGGCGACGGTGGCTACGGCTCAACATACGCTGTCACGCCGACCAACAAGGACGACCAGCACTGGCGCGCAGAGCATGCAGCACGGCGGTCAGTTGTTGAGCGAGTCAACTCGCGGACCGCCTCCTTTGCCGCATCGTGCATCAACACGGGCAAGTTTCGGGGTCCTCCTGAGCTCCAGGTGGTGGCCCTCATGTGTATTTACCACCTCGTGCAGCACAGCCTCGACTTTGCGCCGCTCTACGCCAACAGGAGCGGCCCAGCCCGGTGGCACTGGTCTCACGAGGAGCTTGGCACCAGCGACAGCGACAGCGACTCCTACTGCGGCAGGAGCAACGGCTCAAGCTGCACAGACTTCAGCGACGACAACGATGCGATGAGCAGTGACGACAACATGGCCGACGAAGAAGACGATGAGTTGAATAAATAGTTATTTGTTTATGTTTGGAATTTAAAGAACATTTCCTTTGCGCCGGGCTAACAGCTGTTGCGAACGACATCGGCCTGTCGCTGTTAGCTGTTTGTGTTAGGCCAAGGCAACGTAATTCACATTCCTGTCCTGGCTCCGGCTGGCGGTGAAATTTCCCATCTTGCGGCTATCCCAACAGGGCTCGAACTTCCTCACTTGCGGGGATGAGGTGGAACTTGACGCTTTCGACGGAGGAGCCGATCAGCAGGAGGTCGGTCTCGCCCACGGGCTTGAGGTTTCCGCGCCCGTTCTCCTCCACGTAGACCACGTCGTCCGTGCGCCGGAAGGCCACCAGCGCAGCCTCGATCGCCGCCGTCACGTTGAGCATGGCCGCCGCGCTCTTCATGCACGACGCCGGCGGGGTCCACTCCTTCTCCTGCTCCACCACCAGCTCGCCGTTGTAGATCCGGTACAGAGACACGATGATCCTCGTCCTCACGCTCGACATCGTTGTGGGTGGCTTTAGTGTCGGATTGTTGCTGTTGGCTCGATGCTTGTGATGGTGTGAGGAGACCCTAGACAACTTTATATTGCCCGCTTGTTGTCCGGGAGGCGCGCCGGGATGTCGACAGGACTCGTCCCCGGTTCCCATTCGTTGCCAGGATGACTTGGTTGCTCGTTGCTCTCTCCTTATTCGGATTCAACAGGAAACGGAAAGAAATGGCAGTGAAAATGAAGGCCTGGCCGTTCATTGGACACTGTCGCGGCCTTCGCCTTGCTGGTTCACTCGTTCGATCAAGGCCTGGTCGCTGTCCATGCGCGCCAGCCACACCGCGGCGGGCTCGCCCTCGACCAGTCCGTGCATGGAGTGCACGACCCCCAGCACCTCCTTGACGGTCCCGCGCATGTCCTTCGCGATGCACGGGGCGGTCTTGCGCCGACGCTCCTGCGGCTCCTCGCCGCCGCGCATGTGCTGCTTGTGCCGGGCCAACTCGCGCTCTCGCATATGCTTGGCAATTTCGAGTATCTGCACGCGCAGGGGTGAGTATTTTTGCATGTGTGCGGTGCACCGCACGACACGACACGCACGAGTGCGGCAAATTACCTCGGCGAAGAGAATGTTGCCTCCTCCCTCCCCACAGCCGTTGCCTCTGCGCGGTGCGCGACTGGGATCGTGTGCCGGTTGTCGTGGGGCGCCGTGCTGGCCCGCGTGCCACTCGCCCGCGTTGTTGCTGTGGAACGCGCGGCGGACCAGGAGCGAGGTGGACGGCACGGGCACCACCTCGACCAGCTCCCACCGCCCGCCAGGCCCGTGCCCCCGCAGGTGCAGCTCGACGTCGATCTTGTAGAACCGCCAGTCCGCTGTGGCCTTGGCGATGAGGTCGCTGACCTTGTGCGGCGACTGGTGTGGCACGCGGGCCCAGACACGCAAGCCAAGTGGAGGTGAGCTTCAATCCACGTGATGGCTCGACGCCACAGCACTCGTGTTGGGGCGGGTGTGGGGAGGCGCACCAGACCCAGGGGTCCCACCTTTGGCGCAAGGACCGACATGTGGCTGGTGCCAGCACCGCACACGCGCACCCGCACTGCACGAGGCCGCCGTGAGGTACAACGCGAGAAAGAACCCAACAAAAGAACCCAAGCGCCACCCCAGGTACGGACCTATTCGAGTTCGTTCCATACTTGCGGTTGTGGTCTTTGGCTTGGTCTCGGCCAGGTAGTTTTCTTTTTATTATTGTTTTCAGGAAACAACTGCAAAGAAATGTGTTAGAAAAGACGTCATTGGACGTTTTTCAACAAGACCTGCGCCAATGGCGAGGAAGGAATAAGGAGGGACAACATTTACAGGTAACTGGGGTGGTGCGGGTGTTGTGTGCCCGGGCTAGAGCTCGAGAGCCAGGTCGATGGGCCGCCGGCAGGCCGCGCAGGTCTTGTTGGTTTGCAGCCACGCCTCGGCGCAGTTGGCGTGGAACACGTGCCCGCAGCCCAACTCCCGCACCTCCTCTCCCGCCTCGTACTCGCTCAGGCAGATCGCGCATGCCTCCCCTTCGTCTTCGTTCTCGTTCTCGTTCTCGTTCTCTTTCTTAATCACTTCGTCGTTGTCGGCGTTGTCGCCGGATGCCCGCCGAGCAGGCGGTTGGTAGGTGGTACGCTTGGTGGTGCGGTCGATGAGGGACTTGGTAGCGCCGCGCGACGGTTCGTTGAAGAGATCCGGCCGCACGAAGTAGAGCACAGGCATGGCCGACGCGGCGCACAAGATCGCCGCCACCAGCGTTCCCACCATGACCAAGTGCGCTTCTGTCATTGCGCGGCGACATTTCAACAACTACTCCAACGCCGCTCACACGCGGGCGCACGCGCACGGCACAAGAGGGAAATGTACTCAGGACAAGAGAGCAGGCTTGGAAGAGAATCGGCGCAGCGTCAGCCTATCCGGGGGAAGGCACGAACGGCACAACGTGGTGAGTGCGTTTGCGGGTGTGGTTTGGGCAAGGCGGAAAATTGTACGCAGTTGGATTCCTCAAAGGTCCAGAGGCAGCCGAACACCAGCCACACTACCCAGGCCACATTAAGTAAGACGCCGCCGTAGACCCCGGCGATGTCCAAACTGATCCCAACGCACACGCACGCATACGCACAAGTGAAGATTAGATGCCAATTTCGCCAAGGAAAACGAAGAACCACGAGCTTCTCAAGTGGAAGAGGACGCATGTACAGAGTGAACCGCGAGGCCGCAATGAACACGTCGTCCGATTGCGCGTTGCGGTCCACGACCAGCTGCGGCACTCTCCTGTGTTTCCACACCACCTGATGACCACCGAGTGTAAGTGTGGTGCGCCTCCCATAACAGACGCCGTAAGGAAGAGCCAACTGCACGTGTGCGCCGGACGTACATTGAGGACGCCGAGCAAGCAGAAGGCGATCTCGAACGAGGACCACGTCCGGAGGTGGCTCTCGCAACTCGCACCGCCGTTGGCCGCCATGCCTGACCGACCAAGGACGCGGTCATTCAACACAAGCTCCTATGCGAGGGCGCCGGCGGGCGGCACGCACCAAGGCCCAGCGCGCCCGCAACAACGGCCAGGTAGACCCCATAGCCCAGGTTGAGCCCATGCCACGCGTAGCACACCTTTCGGCCGCCGGGCCACGAGTCCGGAGCGATTCGACCTGACCGATTAATATTTAAATAAAGATATAAATTTCAAAAAAGATATAAAGTGAAAATGATTAAAAATAAATAAATAATAATAATAATAATAATAATAATAGCAATAAATTGTTTTATGAAAGGGTGGGTACCCCCAGGCCGGCTCGGCGGGTCGTCGGCGGGAGGGGTGTTGGCGGCTGGGGAGGAGGGCGTGGTGGGCATGAAGGTGGGGAGGGCGAGCAGGGGCGCCGTGTCCGAGGCTGACGTCGGCGCTGCCTCGAGGTCTCGGGTGTCCACTTCCATCTCTCTTGTTTCTTTCGTCTTCTCTTCTATTTGTTTTGGGTTTGGACCAAAAGACAGAAGGCCACGGGAAGGGAGCAGCTTGGGAGGGGTGAAGGTGGGTACACTTCTGCAAGGCCCAGATCGGGAGCCAAGGCCAGCAGACGGCCATGAGAGAAGCTCCGGCCCGGGAGGCGATGTGCGACCGGAGAAAGAGTGGACTGGCGTGCCTTCTTCCGCGGAAAATGAAATGGAAAATGTAAATTATTATTTCGAAGAAAAATAAGGCAAGGAAATGAAAATGCGGAAGAAATAGAAAAAAATTGAAGTAGGAAAAAAATTGATCGAGCTAGATGGGAGAATGGGTGGACCTGGGTGTGTCGTGTGGTGGTGGGGGTGGTCTGCCGCTGGAGGGGCTGCCGGTCGAGGTGGCGCAGCACGTCCTCGCCTTCCTCGAACCGCTCGACCTCCTGCGCGCGAGCCAGGTGTGTGCCGGGTGGCACCAGCTGGCCGCCGACGAATGGGTCTGGGAGCGCGTGCACCACCACACCTTTGGCGGGCCCCTGGTGGCCGCCACCCCCAAGAAGAAGGCCAAGACCAAGATGAAGGAGACGACGACGCAATCAACTCATTCTTCGGCTCAAGATGAAGATGAACGAGTAGCAGATGAAGATCAAGATGAAGATGAAGATGATGGAGAGGCGGCGGCACGTAGAAGAGCCATGGAGTACGAGGCGCGTAGCAAGACGTGGCGCGGTGGGTGCCTCATCGCGGCCCGCCGCGTAGAGACCCGGCAGGACCCAGCGGCCCTGGCGCGGTGGGCCTGCGGCTGTGGCCACCACCGCCTCCTGGCCCGCCTGCTCCGCGGCCACCACGACCACCACTGGGGAGAGGCCACGGGGCACGAGCTCGACGCGCTGCTGGCGACGGCGACGACGGTGGGCCACGAGGCGGTGGTCGAGGTGCTGCTACGGCACGGCGGGGCCAACCCCAACTTCCGCGACTCGGCCGGCCAGACCATCGTCCACAAAGCCGCCAACCTGGGCCGCCTGGCCATCATCGAGGTGCCTGTGCCGCACACGCCACCGCACACACACGAGCGCACACGCGCACAGAGGTGACTAACAACGCAGACGAACGGCGACGGACGGCAGTTGTTCTTGAGCTATGGGCACATCACGGAGCCGAACCGGGTGCTGGTGGAGCTCAAGCGACGACAGGGCAAAAGCGTCATCCGCGGGTCGCTCGCGCACCAAGCCGCCGCCCAGGGCCATCTGCACCTCATGGAAATTCTGCTGACGTCAGCCGCAGCTCCGGCCCCGACCGACCGGCGCGACGCCGCGCGCGCCCTGTTGGGCGCCACCGACTCGCGCGGCTGGACGCCGCTGCACCACGCCGTCCACAACGGCCGTGCCGAGATGGTCGAGCTCCTGCTGCGGCACGGGGCCGACGTCGATCAGCTCCTTGTCAGCGGCACCCAGCGCGATACCCCCATCGCCCTTGCCATCACCGCACACGCACACGCACACGCACACGCCGCACACGCCCAGTATGTCGACATTGTGCGTGCGCTGCTCCGGCATCACGCGCGCCTGGAGCCGATCGCGGGCAACCCGGAGACGATGGGCGCCATGCACGTGGCCTGCGCGGTGGGCGCGCTTGACGAGGTGGTCGATCTGCTGCTGGCGGCCGGCGCCGACATCAACGCGCGTCTACCGAGCGACGGCCGCACGCCGCTGCTCGTCGCGTTCCGTTCGGCCCACTGCCGGCTGCGCGCCGTCGAGCGGCTGGTCGATCAGTGCGGGGCCGATCTGCAGGCCGCCGACCTGCGCGGCAACAACGCGTGGCACTACGTGTGCGCCGGGCGCCCGTCGGCCGAGAAGGTGGCGTTGGTCGAGTGGCTGCGCGGCCGCGGTGTGCCGCTGTCGCCGGCCGGTAGTGGCGGCGCCCTGCAGCCAGGCGCGCCGCTCTTTACGCTGCTCAACGTCCTGGTGCACCACTACCCGCAGGAGAACGCCGACGCCGCGCGGATGCTGAAGACGATGTGGCGCCTGCTCGGGGCGGGCCTCGACGCCCGCCAGCGGCTTCGGGCGTGCCTCGAGGCCGCCCGCTGCCACCACACGCTCCTCGCCCAGCTCTTCGTTGTGGCCACGGCCGATGTTGACGACGCAGCCATCACCGCATCGACGGCGGCGGGCATCGACCGTGCGACCGCCACGCGGGTGCTGGCGCGCATCGTGTCGCGCGGGTACATCAACGGCTACGAGTGGCGCAATCCCTTCGCGCTGGACAATGTCGCCTTCCTGGTGCGCGAGGGCGGGGCCGACATCAACGCCCGCCTCCCAAGCCGCCAATTCACCGACAACCCAAACGACGGCGACGGCGACGGCGACGACGATGAAGACGATGCGCGCGACGTGCAACCGATCTGCTTCGGGGTGACGTGGTTCGACTTCAAGATGCTCCATCGACTCCAGGAGCTCGGCGCTGTGCTGCGCGCCCGCAACGCCATGGGCGACACCCTGCTCGCGCACTACCTGCGGCCGACCACCACGGCCTGCCCGGCCACCACCGTGCCCTCGCACGACCCCGTCTCCGACTGGCGCACGATGGCCCTCTTCGTGAGCTGGCTCGCGCACCTCGTCAAGCGGCGCGGCGTTGAGCCCTCGCTTTCCGGCATCTACCTCGACCTCGACCGGCCCGAGTACCACCGGTGGCCGGCCTGGGCCAAGACCCTCGTGCGCGAGTGGGTCACCAGGCCCGACCGGGACGAGCTCGAGTGGGACGCCTACGACACCGACAACTGGCCTCGCCACGCGCTCCTGCTGGCCTGCCGCACCAACGAACCCCTTTGGTGATAACGATGATCGACTTATAATTCTCAATTATAAATAATAAGAATACAAAGAAGGAAATAAATAATTGTTTTGGTTTTATTTGTATTTGACCCGGCACCCTCTAGGCCCTTGTTCTTCCGCCGCGCGTCTGCCGCGCCGTTTTGTGTTTGAGCGCGAGCGAGCACCCGAGGGGACGAGACGAAGACCGCGCCAACAGTTCTGTTGCGCTTCCAAAAAAAAAAAATGATACGAAAAAGAGATACATCTCTGCACAAATAACAAACAAATAAATAAATATGAGCAAACTGCAATTCATTATTGGATTGTACAGAAGATAACGGAATCGAGAGAGAGGGAGAGAGAGAGAAGGCAACAGAGAAGGCGCGTACCGCAGTAGAGTGCGAGAGGAGAGGAGAGAAAGAAGAGAGAAGCGGCACTTAGGCGCCGATCTCGTCGTAGTCGCTCCTGGCCTTGTAGTACTTGAGGTACCAGAAGGCACCACCACCGACCACGGCGATGAGGGCGAGGATGCCCAGCACGATGAGAGCCCAGCCGAGCGCACCGAGACCCTCTGTAGCGACGACAAAGAAGAAGAAGAAGATGAGCTTAGCTATCGACCAACAACCAACACGACAACGACGACAACAACAGAGTAGGTGGTGAAAGGAGGACGGGAGAAGGACGAACCGTTAGGGACGACCATGCTGTACTTGGTGTCCTTGCCGATGGGGACGCCGTTGGCGTTGATGGTGATGTTGTAGGTACCCGACCTGGTGAGGGTGAAGCCCACATTGTAGGCGCCGTTGTTCAGGTCCTGCACGCTACCGGTCACGGTCGCGCCTGTAGTTCGAGCAAAACGAGAGCTGACGTCAGCACCATACCGAACACGTGATCACGATCATAAGAGATGGTGTTGGCGATGGTGATGATTATTAGGTATGATGTCTGTGTGCGTAGTACGCCACGGCCGTAAAGCGACCGCGACGTATTGATACACACGATCCGAATTCAGGTAAGGTGGATATGTTCGATGTTGCACTGTAAAACCCCTCGACACATCATGGCCAGGATGTGTCGAGTTCTCAGTCGTGCCACGCAAAAGATGATCACATACACACTACGAGGGGGGGGGAGAAAGCGAGAGTACGTACCGCTCTTCATCTCCTTGAGGGTGACGTCGACGGTGGCGCCGCCGGACTTGAGGCGGTTGTTGAAGTGATCGGCGGTGATGACGACGAACGACAGGGGCACCTTGGTCTTGGGGGTGGCCAGGCCGAGACCCTCGGCGAAGCAATTCTTGGGGTCCAGGGTGCCAGGGAGCACGTTGACGATGAAGGGCGAGGCCCTGATGGGCGCGCCGTTGAGGTTCACCGAGATGCGGGTGGAGAGGGCGTTGGTGGGAACGTAGCTCACGATCCACTGCGACCTGTCGGCCGGGTTCTGGACCGCGGTGTGGGCGATCTGGAGCGGCACGCCCGAATCGTCGCTGAAGCTGACGGCGATCGAGGCGTCGGACGAGGCCATGTTGTTGCCGAACTGGTCGCGGGCCTGCACAGTGAACGACGCGTTGTTGCCTGCCGACGCGGTGGTGAGACCGGTGCCGGTGGCCACGGACTGCGAGGCAGAGGTGGTGGTCTCGGCGCTGATGGTGACGGGGAACGGGCTGCCGGAGATGGGCAGGCCGGTGGGGGCCATCACGATGGTGAGCCTGTAGGAACCGGCGGTGTTGATGGAGTACGAGCCGGCGAGGGTGCCGTCAGGCTGCACGGTGAAGGTGAGGTTGTTGCCGGCGGCGGGCTTGTCCCAGAAGCCGGTGAGCTGGTAGCCGGCGGGCATGTTCGAGGTGATGTTGTTCTGGAAACGATCCCTCACGAGCACGACGGTGGTGAGCGGTCGGCCGGCGATGCCGCCCACAATGCCGGTGCCAGAGGCGACCGAGGCCGAGGGCTCGGGGAGCGCCGGGGTGATGGTCACGGCGTTGAAGGGCGAGCCCTTGACCTGCTGGGCGGTGCCGTTGTAGGTGACGGTCATGGTGTAGGTCCTGGCCGCGGTGAGCATGTACTGGATCAGGTAGGTGCCGTTGCCGACGAAGCTGGAGCTGGCCGAGGCGCCGCCATTGTTGAACGAGGCGGTGAAGGTGGCGGGCGGGTTGTTGTTGGGGTTGACGTTGTTGAAGGCGTCCTTGCCGAGGATGGTGATGTTCAGGGGCTGACCAGCAACGCCACCGTTGGTGTTGCCGAGGATGTCGCTTCTGGTGGCATCAATGACACCGGGCTCCACCGTGATCCTGAAGGGCATGCCGGCGATCGGGTTGGCGTTGTAGTAGACTGCAGATCACCGACAGCAGCGGGAGAGTCAGTGCTACACTTTTGCCAATCGATGCGGAGCTGAAAGAAAGAAAGGCTGTATGGCGTACCGGTGACATCATAGACGCCAGCAGAGGTGGGCGCATAGGAGATGGTGTAGGTTCCGTCGTTCCTGTCGACAACGTTAACGGAGGGCGAAACAACGGAGCCGGAACCGCTGATGCGGGTGAACTCCACGGTCCACTTGGAGGCGTCGCCACCACTGCATGACAAACAGGGGAGAGGAATGTGGGTCAGCCGCGCAGGTCACCAAACAAAAGCCTATCAATGTGAATGGAAAGCTATCCTATGAGTGATAGTGTGACTCAGTTAAAAAGTCATGAAAGTTGGCATCAATGACACTCGAGTGAGCTGCCTCTGAAGTCGAAATCGCTAAACATCATGTCGTAACACTGTGTAATGGACGTGTGGTGGATGGGAAGGTGAGCGTGGTGGCGCAACGTACGTCTGGAATAGGTAGCCATTGGAGTCCACGCCCTGGACGGTGAACGAGGAGGTGCGGCCGGCGACGGAGTTGTTCCTGACGTTGGAGACGAAGCTCTTGGAGGCATCGAGGATGGCCACGTAGTTGAAGCTCCAGTTGAGCACCTCAACGTTCTCGCAGGTCGACATGCAGGCAGCGGTCAGACCGATGAAGGCACCGGAGGAGTTCAGGCTGATGATGCTGGGGATATCGATGGTGGTCTGGTAGGCGGGGCTGGCGCTGTCATCGATGTAGACGCTCAGCTGCTTCTCGATGTACTGAACGTTGTACTTGTGGGTGAAACCAGCGATACCGGGGATGTTGGTGACGGCACCTGCAAGCGTATGACGAACGAGGGCGTCACCAAGGGCGTACGGGTTGAGGTGGCTTTGTGGTAGAGGGGAGGGTACCAGGGGTAATAGCAGCCTCCTCGTGAGCGTTGTTGTGGACGCGCTCAGGGGTGGTGTGGTGCACCGAGATGTGGTTGGAGTTGGGATCGCCCAGATTCTCATCCTACGCATTGGCTCGAGATCATAAGAAAGGCCCCAAAGAAAACAGAATCTCACTGCTGATCGGTTAATGGGGGGGGGGTGATGATTTGCGTACCATGTACGTGTCAAATTCGACAGCGACTGATCGCCTCACGCCGAGGTCCTCGTAATCGGGAGTGGCACCATACCCGATACCACCAGCTCCGGCACCAAAGGCGTTGGCTGCGAGGTCCAAGAAAGAAATTAGCCCTGAGTCAGAGCTCTCTGTCGCCAGGGCCAGCGTACCCCTGTGGTTCTGAACAACGAGGGCAAAGCCGTCCGGGTTGCCAACGCCGGTGTGCGACAGGTTGGACATGCGGACGGTGAAGGTGACATTGAAGCTCTCGAGGTGAGCGCGCCTCTTGTACCAAACCGCACCGACTTCGATTCTACACACACACCAATCAAGGATGAGAAAGATGGTCTTGCAGCTCATAGAGCGGCCTTTAGCGGGGCTTTAGCTTACCTCTCATCGCCACCGAGGGGATCGTAAAACATGAGCAACAAGTTCTCAGGGCCAAAGATGGGGTTGAATTCAACGCCGAAGTCGAGCTCATCGCGAGCCACGAATCCAGTGTAGGTGAAGTTCCGCACTGCACAGAGTTGAAGGAAATGAGACGTCTGTTAGACATCCCAGAGATCGAGCCGCCGGCCGAAAAATGCCTCAAGATGACAAAATCCAAAGCTATGGGGGCATCAGAGAAGAATCGTACCAGCGGTGGTGCGAATGCCCTGACCAGCCGCAACGTGGACGAGGGCCAGTACGGCCAAGAAGGCCAATGCGATGGTGATGATTCGTCGCATTATCTTACTAATGTGACTTTCTGTTCCTCTACAAGATTATGATGATGACGCGGCCAAGAAGGAAGGATTAATCTCCTGCGACGTCTTGCTGCTTCTTCTGTGCGGAGTGTGTGCGGCTGTTCTGGGTCTGTGGGCGGGTACCAAACAACCCCGCGCGAAGCTATGGCCGAAGGGGAAGCGAGACCTGGAGGAGGTGCGCGGGAAGCGTGTGCAAACAAGCCGACGAAGAAGGGGCCGACCCACGGCAACGGCCAAACGGGAAGTGCGGACCTGGTCGTTCTGGTCATGTCGACATTTTTCATTCCCTACGTCGACAAAAAGACGGGAAACTCCGATATTCCTATTTTCCGAGTTTGTCTCAGAAAGAAAGAGAACTCTGAGGGTGAGTGTTGTGGGTGACTCGCCGCAGGCCTGTGTCTCTTTTGGTTGCGGAACTTACAACTTGCACGCGACGTTGGGGCGCTTCGGGAAGACTTGGGTGCGCCGTTCCACGCGCTCGATGGCCTGACGCAGGGCGGGCGTGATGCGGGCCTTGGTCTGTTTCTCGTGATCAAAGGACACCAGCGTGCCCGTGCCGCGGTAGCACACGGCGGCGCTCTTGCCGTCCTTTGCCGTGCGCACGATCTTGTGCTCGATGGACATCGATGAATTGCCGAGCTGCTTGAGGCGAATGTACACTCGCGCCTCTTCTCCCATCAGCATGGGGATCTGGCGCACGCGCGTGAGTGCGTCATTTTAACGTTTCGTTTTCCACCCCTGTATTGAAACCATGAGAGCATACCATGTATTGAATGGTGCCGGCCGCCATGACCGCGTCGAACTCCTCCTCGGGCGCGATCTTGGACAGCTCGCTGCGCACTTCATCGAGCCACCTCACCCTCGCCTCTTGCATCCAATCTGCACGAAAGAGAGAAGATCATTGAGCTCAATTAACCAAGCAACCACGACCACGTGTCATAGCTACCACTTATCGATAAGGATAGCGTACAGTAGACGGCGCAGTTGTTGGCATGCACGTTCATGTCCAGGTCCCGGTACTCGACCTCGTGCACCCAGCAGAGCGGCCACTCCTTGAAGTCATCGCTCGGCGTCGCGGTGGCCGGCTCGGCAGCGGCAGCCGCGGTCGCGGAGGCGCTGGTGCCTGGCGTCGGCCCGGCGGCGCACTGCTCAGCGTCGGCCTCGAGCAGTTGCCGCAGCGCGGGTGCGAGATTGGCCTTCTTCTGCGTCTGTGGGTCGATGCAGACCAGCCGCGCAGTACCACGGCCGCACGGTGTGACCTCGCCTTTGCCTGCAGCAGCAGCAGCGGAGTCGGCCGGCGGCCGCTTGACGATCTCGTAGCGGAGGGTGAAGTAGGAATTGCCCACGGCGGCAATGCCCAAGTGCACCACGACGCGCTCGTGGAAGAAGATGGGCGCCAGGTACTCCACGGTGCTCTCGGCCACCACCGTGGGCGCCAGCTTCTCACCGCGGGCGGCCAGCTCGGGCAGGAGCTTTCGCCGCATGTACGACGTTCGCGCCTCCTGCATCCATCCTGCACCCCACAAGTCAATTATTATTATTATTATTATCATTATAAACCAAAACAAAGAAATGTAAGACCTACCCCGTTTTTTTTTTGAATTTATTATTACCAAAATAAATAAACCCTGGGAAACGGCGCGCAGTGAGCACCGCTACGGACAAAAAAAGCTGTGATTAAAGTGCTGGAGAGGTACGTAGCAGGACGACGCTGTTGACGTGGGCGTTTGTGTCCAGGTCCGCAAACTCAACCTCCCGCTCCCAACTGAAGCTCCATCGCTCCGCGTGTGTCCTCTGCATCGCTTGTGGATTTGATTAGTGGGCTTTTTTTTTTGGGTTTTTTGCGACGCCCACGTGCCTTAAGGTGGCGTCTGAGGTGGAATTTTCTTTTCTTTTTAATTGCTTCACTCAACAGAAATAAACAAGCACGCTGATGTCGAAGAGGCCGGTGCATCAGACACAAATCGAAACGGCGAGTCGTTGATTATCATAATAATTGATCGAGCGAGGAAAGGAGAAGATAAACGAACCCCCCCCTCTGATAATAGAAAACGAAAAAAACGAAAAACAAAAGAGCGAAGAAAGCGAGGCCACCCCCACGATGTTGATGTCATCGGAAGAGACGCCAACGACCTCAGGTGGGCCTCCTTCGCCGGGTCGCCACCACGCGGTGACGTTGGTGGGGTCCGTCGAACCGACAGAGATGGAGAGACTGCGCCAGGCCTTCGTCTGCACGAATGGCGCGCGGGGCACCCATGCCTCGATGCGATCCTCCATCTCCTCCCCTTCTCCCTCCATCCCCGAAGCAGGAGGCCTCGTCACAATCTCACAGCGCATCCGTAGGCCCGAACGGTGCAGCCCCCCCCCTTTGCCACTTTCTTTTGCACTTCATCTTCCAAATCTTCTCTCGCTCATCTCCTTCGATCCACCCATTGCCTCCATTCTTGACCAATTTGTTTTCGAAAATCATCTTCCCTCCTTGCTTGCATGATAAATCGCGTGATTCACTACATCAGCATCACTCTACGTTCCATCATCTCACATCTTTTTTTTTTTCCATTGTCTCGTACCGCGGGCCTGCGTGTAGGTTCTCGTTTGAGGTCGAAGGCGAGCAAGTCACCCTCGTTCTCGACGTCTGTTGCTCTGGTACGCTCACCCCCCACCCTCCCACCGCGGCCTCATGGCCCTGCATTCTCGTATTGTGCGGCGGCGAGTCCTCACACCACGTGTGGTGCGTGGCCGACGCTGCGTGAACAGGTGTCAAGCGATCGGACGCGGTCAAAAGCGCAGATGCGCTCGTGCTGGTCTACAGCATCACCGACCGCGAATCCTTCAAAGCGCTCAGCGGCCTGCGCGACGACGCACTCAAGTATGTGCACTGCGCGCCGCGCTCTCGCGCGTGACACGTTTCGTTGCCGCACACTCTCACAAGAACACGATCGGTCAGGGCGAGAGATGACGACGGCGGGCCGCTCGTCCTGCTGGGCCAGGATTCGCACAAGGAGTTTGGGCGCAAGGTGAAGCGCGAGGAAGCGGATTCGCTCGCCAAGAAGTGGAAGTGCTCCTTCTTCGAGGTGTCTTCGCTGACCAGCCACAACATCGAGGAGGTAGGAGCAACCGCCCACTCTCACTCCCAGAACCTTGCCAATAATCGCACGTGACGGTGTGGTGTGGTGTGGTGTCGTGTGGTGTGTGCCATGTGCCGCGCAGGTGTTGTTTGAGGTGGTGAAGCAGATCAACGCGAACAGCGGCAAAGTCCCCCGACGCAAACTCAACCGCACGCTTCCGTTTCGCCTGTTCAGCAGCCGACAAGAAGACACCACAACCCTCGGCGCATCGGTACCGTCGTCGACGTTGACCACCACCTCCTCGCCCCCGGGAGGCGGCCTTGGCTCGACTTGGTCCGGCTCGGTCTCGAATCCGGTCACGACCCACACCAGCCGCACCCAACAGTTCGCACAGGCCGACGACCCCAAGGCCGGCCGAGCGCTGCGGCTCTCGCTCCGCTTGAAGGGCAGCGGCGACGGCAAGGATAGCGGCAAGGAGGCGCGAAAGAAAGACAAGGAAAAGGCGGCCAAGGAAAAGGGGGAGAAAAAGGAGAAGGGCTGGCTGAAGCAGACGCAGCGGAGGGCCAAGAAGAAGCGGAGCAGCGGCAGCAGCAACAAGAAGAAGAGCGGCGGCGCCGACGATGCGGCAAAGCCGGCCGGCCGGCGGAAGGAGGACATGCGGATGCTGGGCCAACGCCAGACGATGATGAAGCTCTCCCAGCGCATGGAGTCCATGTCGATAATCAAGCGCCCGCAGGCGCCGCCCAGGCCACCGCGTCACGGAATCGACCGCGTGGGCCCTGGCGCCGCGGCTGGTGATCCACCGAGCGGGGCACTCGAAGAGGCGCCGCCGCACATGCAGGAGGCACAGTCGTTCGCCGACCTGGCGACCACGTCGGCGCACACCGTGATCCGCGGGTTTTCGCCGGAGCAGGCGTATGGCATGCTCATCACCACCTCCGGTCCAGCCATCGACGTCACCACCGAAATCGCGAGCAAAGAGGTGCGGCGCACCACGCCTTGCCTTCCAAACAGCTTTTGGTGGCTCACCACGGACGTGTGTGTGTGTGTGGTGTGTGTGTGTGTGTGTGTGTGTGTGTGTGTGTGTGTGTGTGTGTG
>CDFC01060446.1:0-30204 GCA_000826385.1 Acanthamoeba rhysodes | reverse complement strand
GCGGAAATCATCTGTGAAGGAGGAGAGGGAGGGGGGGGGCGTACTGCCGCAGTAGCCGTTGGTGAGCGCGAAGATGGCCATGAACACATGGTACCAGGCGTCGTGGTTGAAGATGAGCGGCTTGATGCACAGAATGAACAGCGCAAAGAACGCGCACCTGGAAATACGGCGCGTGACACAGTGGTGCGATAAGATAGACGGACCACACCCCGCGGAGGACAAAATGAAGTAAGTACCTGGCGAAGGTGGGGACCCACAGCCATCGGGCACTGAAGAGGATGAAGAACTTGGGCAGCGTGCGGCCGATAAAATCGAAGATTTGGAAGTTGAACTTGGGGTCGGCGAGTCAAGGAAGAAACAATGTGCTGGTGGCGTGCATGCTATGTGTCGTGCGTGTTGCGCGTGTCGTGCGTGTGCGCTTGTTGCGCGTGTGCGCGTGTCGTGAGTGTGTCTAAGGATACGATCATCAGGATCACGAACCACTCCTGCGACAGCGAGTGGGTGGCCGTGTGAATCTGTGCGGTCATGCCTGGAAAAACGATCAATTAATTGCGGCAGACAGGCGCTGAACCAGATAAGCGACAGCAACCAACGCGGCGCTCGAATATGGTGATTATGTATGGGTAATACGTACCGGGGAAGAGCGAGAGCGATACGAAGAAGACAGTGAAGACCACGAGAGCCTCGCGCCAGATACGCTTCATGAGCGAGAAGTAGTGGACCTTCTTCTGTTGAGAGGCTCCGGACGTGAGCTCTTCGTCGTCGGTGGAATACACCGGGTCGACACTATCGTTGATCGAACCCTTCTTTGGCTGGCCCGATTCCTTCTGCGCAATTAAGTGTGCACAACGCGATGACATTTCAGTCTTAAGAAGACGAATTCAAGATGAAGAGAACGCAAAGTAGAACTTGAGCGAAAGCGACAAGGCGCACCTGAGACTGGGCCATGTAGTACTTGGTGATCGGCAGTCGCAGGAGGACAAAGTAGCCGACGATGCAGAGGAAGAGAATAAAGCCCGACAGAGCGAAGTAAATCATCGACGACGTTTGCATGTCTGATCACACCGCCGGCGTGAGTGAGTGAATGACACTTCAGGGGGAGTACTGAGACAACGAATGGTCTCAGTGGGCCAAGTCTTGACATACCATTGGGCAGGGATCCCTTGGTGATGCAGCGGAGGCCTCCTGCAATGATGCCTGCCACTCCGTTGCCGCTCATCACTGCCGTGATGTACCTGTATGGACGATCAGACAACGAGGAGGGAGATTAGTGTTTCGTCGTCGCGGCGGATCTGCGCACAGCGGCGCCACTGTGTCCACTCCTCTCAGAGAAATTGATCTTTGGCACGTACGTGGGCGGAAACATCGAGGCCAATCCCAGGATAGTTCCAAACAGCATCGCTGTGGCGCATCCTGTTCAAAACGAACAGAAAAAAAAACAAAAGGTGTGAGAAAAAACACCACAGCATGAGCGCGTGGGAGGGGTGGTAGTAGAGGTGACCTGTGGCGAACACTCCACCAAGGGTGACGATGAGATTAACGGGATAGGGGACACCGTCGAGGTTGATGAGGGGAACCATGACTTGCACGATCACGTCGATCGTGAAACCGACGACAATCTATTCGGCGAAGACGACCAGCCACAAACCCATCGAGAAGACTGGTTAGTCAGTGCTCCGGGAAGAACAACGACAATGAAGGCCTCTTGAAATGCTGCTTGAAGGCGGGCAGGTGCGTACTCGGGAGGTGAAGGAGAAGTTGCGGCCCCACCGGATGGTCAGGAGGAGCATGATCACGGAGGGCCAGTTGTAGGCCAGCGACAGCGCTGCGTAGAAATAAAGAACAATATTTGATTAATAAAACACAGCAATAAAATGAAATAAATTATAGGAATGATGAATAACAGTTTTAAAAAAAAATACGAAATGTGGCCCTGAAGGGATTGCGCACCAAATGAGAAGGCAAATTTGGGGTAGAGGGTGGCAAAGTAATCGGCAGCGGTCAGGAGGGCGTTCCACGGGAAGAGCAGCCCCACACCCAACAGGCAGAAGATGAGCCACGCCAGATGAAACTGTGGCACATTCGCGGTGAGTCAAGCACAGACAGATATGGAAATTGAATCGTAAATTTTCAACAGATTGTTGAAATCACCAATCTCGAGGGGATTATAAGAAATTGTGGGGCAGTTCACAGCTCGAGTACCTTGTCGGGAGGTGGTTCGTTGTAGCCCGTAAGGCTGCCCTCGTCATCTGAGAAGTTGGCCCGAGATTCGGGTGTAATTTTTTCGTATCTGTGCGTGGCCTCCTTCATTCCCTTGGTCCTCCCGGTGCCGCTCCGACTCACGACTTGGTGGCGCTGTATCTCGGCCCGATGTAAAAGATCGAAGGATGGACCTACCCCTCCTCCTGGTCTTTCTTTTGTGGTTCCGCGTTCCGTGTGCACAAACGTGGACAACGGCAGCAAAAAGCTCGGCCTTCTGGAAACGGGAAAAGAAATCGGCGTTAGAAACGAAACACGCTTGTTGTCCTCCCGCGACACGACCCTACTGGGCACGATGGTAGGGGATCGTCGATGAGGCTTCTCTCCTTGTAGCGGCGATAAGCACGGAGCAGCACCACTGAGTGTCACACCCTCTTGGTTGAGAGAACGTTATCGGACACGATGCCTGCAAGAAAGGGATCTGGCGATGGTTCGAAAAAACAACACGGTAGCCGTGTACCCGTACTGTATTGAAGTCATTGACTGCCGCGCGAGACCACAACGCTGAGCAGCAACAAAATAAAGCAAGCTGCGGGCCGCTTTAGATGATGGCATAGTTGGCTTGAGTCTGATGCGCGCGCGAAGAAAAGGATTAACATCTCAGCCGAAACCAATGACGAGAGCGTGTTGCGACAGCATCAAGAGAGCGTCAGCGCAGAGTGAGGGGGTACGTACAGCAATTCCACAGTTGTTGCCGCGGTTCCTTGCCATCTTGACATAGCCGTTCTCTCCCCAGTGAGTGGACCACGAGCTATGACGGGTTGGAATTGTGAGGACGGTTTGTGGGACAGGTGGTCATCAGCGCACAATCGGTAAGATGGAGCCGTACTTTTTGACGAGCCAGTAGTCCTGTCCGTTCTCGGTACCGTAGCCCACGGCCAGCACCTCTGCACCAGCGCAAAGCGTTAGGATTGGGGTTAGGAGTGGTGAGGTGGTGATTGCGGCAAGGCGATACCGTGGTCCAGGTCATTAGCGTCGTTCTTGCACTCGGCCAGGTAGAAGACACCGCTGGAGTAGAAGAGGAACTCGGGGTGCGAGGCGTCGATCGCCACGGCGACGGGACCAGCAGTGGCCACGGCCATCTGGAGGGCGGCCTCGGAGGCCGACACGTTGACGTAGGCTTGGACCTGCAGAGTGCAGAGAGGAACAGACACGGACCGTCAATAACACAGCTCCGCAAGTACCTATACCGCCCAAAGTGCACTTCGCTCGTTTTCCGATATGTACCTTGACACCAGAGCTGCGGTCGGTCTTGAGGCACCAAGCATCCTGCATGAGGTAAGGGTAGCTTTCCTCCAGGGCGATACCGCCGTTGTCGATTACCCCTGCATGCCCCCACGCCATGACCATCATCAGAAACTCGAAGAATTGTGGTAATCGGCCCACGCTTGGGGAGGTCTCTGAGCGGGCGTACATTGGATGGCACCCGAAGCATAGCCGCCATCACAGCCAAGATTGCCGCTGGGGCCAGACCACTCGTATCCCTGCAGAACATAGGTGTGCGTCAGTAGTGCGTTGGTACGAACACGCTGGCGGGGCAGTGCACGTACCCAGGCGCAGTCGACGATCTGCTGCTCGGACAGAGATACGAGCTTTCCCGTCTTGAGGAACCAGGCACCCTCCAGCGTACCGGTGGTACCAAAGGTCCAGCTGATGATGTGATGCAACCGCACACAAGCGCAATAGGGTCAGTCGGAGGTCAACGGGAAATACCGGACTAGTCAGAGGATGTGGAAAGCAGGAAAACGATCCGTACCAGGAGCCGCACGAACCCTGATCCTTGACCGGCGTGACGGCACCCTTGGCAACCCAATCGATGGCGCCAGGCAGAGCAGCGAGCTCCCTCGGGTCGATCTGGTGGTCGACGGGAGTGGAAGGAGCGCGCCTGACGGCCTTATCCTGCCTGAAGCATGGACACGTGCCAAGTAATTGACAGTTTGGTTAGAGGGCTCTGTGTGATACGCGGCGGGTGCGTTTAGGCTGAACGCGAGCGGGCATGCCGTACTTCTTGGCCAAGGGGAGCATGACGTCCACAATTTCGTCGTAGGTCATGTCACCAAAGTGGTTCATGGCAACTGCACGTGCTCACGACATGCGCATCAGCAGTCGTCTATGAAATGAGCGGATAGCAAGACAAAACGGGCTGCTGCCGTACGCTTCATGCCAGTGTCCTTCTTGTTGTACTGCTCGATGTACTCCAGGTTCTTCCTGAAGATGTTGAGCCTCATGGAATACTCGCTGTGGTCGGCGTAGACCTTGCCGAACTTGTGCGCGTGGGCAGCGAACTGGGCGGCGACCTATTTGCGCAGGACCAGAAGGCAGATCGTACACACATGAAGAGAATAAGTTTCCCGCCTGATACCGCTGGTGCACTTGACGCCTTTGTGTACCTCGTCGTTGTGGTCCGGCACGGGGCTGGCCTGGAACATCTTGCGGAGAACGGACAGCTTCCTGCGGCTAGCGTGTTGAACTAGTTCGCGGTGGCACGCAGTCAACAACTGTTAATGGAGCGGGGGGGGGAGGAAATGTGCACGAGAGGCGGAGCGCGAAGGGTACTTACCCGAAGGGGTGGCGGGCAGGGTAGCCGACTGGGAGCAGACGGAGGGAATGGCGTAGGCCTGAGGCGTGCTGAAGCCGGGCTGATACAGGTGGTAGTTCATGATGTAGATGTCTGTATGTATACGCCGCCCACCAAGCCATCAGGATGGGTACTAAGGGACGGCCTTCGAATAAAAGGCAAGCGGAGTGCAGAAGAGGAAGAAGCAGCACCGCTGTGGGAGTCGAAGATGGCGTTGCGGCCGCTCATGTAGAACTGAATGGGCCGAGCAACACCCTGGTGTCCGGGCTCCCTGTAGAGGTACATATTGTACTTCTGCACGGCGCTGAAGTTCCTGAGCGTGAGCTCCCAGTTCTCCACAAGCCAGCCGTTCACACGGGCCAAGCCTGCGCGGTGCGCGGGCCACACGATACACGTGTAAGAGAGAAGCAACGAGTGAATTCTCAGACAGCGAGGGTCCAACGCAACCTTGATACTGGTAGTTGGAGAGGTCGGGAAGGACGTTGATGAGCGAGCCGCCGGCAACGTTGGACTTGAAGCACACCTTGCGGTCGATGCGGGGCACGACTTCGAATCCGGCACCGTTGCGGTAATCGTAGATGTTCGTGGTCTTTCGAGCGCGAAGAGAGGGAATTTAGCCGCAAGACGATCCGGGCACAAAAGCTCCAGCCGGAGTCGGACGATGATTGATTATGTGTGGCACACTTCTAATTCCACATTGGCGGTAGGGGAGTACCAGTTCATTGTAGAAATCGAAGCACTGGCGGTTGTTGAGTCCGTCGTAGTTGGCGGTCACGGGTTCCGTAATGTTGAAGTACGGAATGCTAATGGTGCCCTCCACGAGGTACTAGTGTAGGACCCGCGGACAAAAAGAGAAAAGGCATGAGTGGAGAATTAAACTTTGGGTTCTCATAAATTCGCGAAATGATTAGAGCGCACAATGCCGGCGTAGGAAGTGCCAGTACCGTGGTGGGCCACTTTGGTGGAGCGACAGCGGCCGCACAGGCAATACCCAAACAAAGGGCGACAACGACGACAAGGCGTTGCATGCTTCCTGAGCGCGTGAGATGGAGCTTTCGCCCAAGCTTTCCGCGAAGACGACTTCAACCTCTGCCGAATTCCAGGCGTTCCATTTTGCTGACCTGGCATAATTTCTTTTTCTTTTTCCTTTGGCAATCCTAGAAAACCTTGAAGTGGGCGACGACACAAAAGGAAGAGAAGCACTCACTCGTCGAGTGAGGAGCGAAGGAGAGAGCACCAGACACATATACATGAGCGCACCTGGAGGCGAAGAAGACTTTTCCTCGGTCAAGGACCGCTGGACGCGGCGAGCGGCGAGGAACCCCTCTGCCCCGCCTCCGCAGCCCGGCCAGCCGGCGAAGAGCACCAAGTCGACGTCGGCCGCTGTGGCGTGGTCTCGTTTAAACCAGGGCGCCAACGGTGACCTGCTGCTCAAGCTGCCCATCGAGCTCCTCATCCTCGTCTGCTGCACGCCGGCCATCAGGGCACGCGACCTGGTGGCCCTTGAGCTGGCCTGCTCGCGGTTCCGCACTGGCGCCGCCCCGTCGCCCACCGAACAGGCAGCCCGGATGAAGCTGGCAGCCCGCCACCCGCGACTCGAGAGCGCGCTCTACGACGAGGCCGCGCAGCTGCCGTTGGCGCTGGCCAGCAACTTCAAGGGCCTGCTCTACCACATGGACGAGTCCGTGCCCGTCTTCTCCTGCCCCAGGTGCCAGTGGCGCGTGGGTGGGTTCAGGTGTCAGGGCCGCCGCCCGCCCGGTCCGGTCCGCGGCTGGGAGGCCAACGTAGATGACAGGACAGACATCGAGCCGGACCTGGCGCCGGTCCCGACGCCGACCGGATGCGGCCACTATCTGATGTGGGACCCGAAGCAGTGGCGCCTTAGGTGCCCAGCCGGCTGCGGGTCTCTCGTGGCGCCCACTTGTGCGTGCAAGGCCTATGTGCGCGACGAAGAGGAGAAGAAGTCGGGTGACCACGGCCCGCGCTATTCGGTGATGACCTACGCCGGCCCGGCCCCGAGCTCGCTACGTGACGCCCTGGCCCAGCTGGCCGCCAAATCCAAGGGCTCCTTCACCGGCGATGACGTGCCGGAGTGGTGGTGGGACCAGCCCCTGAGGTGCAAGACCCCCGCGATGACCTGCATCGCCTGCGGCTTTACCGTGGCCGAGCACGCCTGTCTGGGCCGGTCCACCAACTCCCACCACCTGCCGTTCCACCCTCCGCGCCCTTTGCTGCAGGAGGGCTTCTACGAGAGGGTCTGGTGCTCCTACCGATGGCAGTGCTACGGCGAGGAGGGCTGTTCGGTGATCCACGGCGGACCTGACCGCCGCGGCGGTCAGGGCCGGCCTGCCGACCTCCGCTTCCGGGCCCTGCTCTGCTGCGTGACGGGGGACGAATGCCGCAGCAGCGACAGCCAGCCTCAGCCGGGCAGGGAGGGGACCGAGATGGCGACCCTGGAGTGGCTCGACGCGTTTGGGCCTCCCACCAACTACTACGACTATCGCGCCGTGAAGCTGCCGCGGGACCTACAGACAGAGGACATCCTCCCCCCGTGAGCTTGATCGATCACTGCAATGAAATTTCGGTACCATCAGGGATTTGTCTGATTGGCCAACTCGCTCTGTTGGATGATTGGCGCCGCGGGTCGGCAGGCTGTTTTAAAACCCCGCCGACTCAAATAGCCGGGGCCCGATTGAACTCCACACACACATCGCAAGAAGAGAGAGCAGCCGCCAAGACTCGAGTCGGACACTGCTATCACTCCACGCACCCCTTACCCCGTCGCCATGACATCGAGCACAAGCAGCGATGACGACAGAGACCTCGAGATGAGTTTGCAACCGAAGAGCAGCTTCCCGAGGTGAGCCACCCAACTTACTACTTTACTCTTACACTGCCCCCCCCCCACAACCTTACCCCTAGGGTTCATCTTTTGATAACATCAATTACCTCCACCACCCCTCCCCCCCGGGCGTGGTGCAGGACTACTCCAGGCTCGGGGTCTCCAAGTATGCCCGCATCGATCAGCCCACGCCCTGCTCGCAAGTCCCGCCGCGACTTCGACTCAACCTCGAGTGGCGCAACCTCACCCTCAAGTTCGTCGTGCCCACGCCGCCCGCCAACCCCGTGCTCCGCCTACTGCTCGGCTTCCTCCCCCTGCCCGGTGTCCTGACGGGCTGCCTGGGTTCGGCCATGGAGATTCCCATCCTGAACAACGTGAGCGGAAGCGTGCGCGCGGGCGAGCTCGTTGCCATCATGGGCCCCACGGGCTCGGGCAAGACCACCCTCCTCAATGTGCTCTCCAAGCGCATTACCCACGGCGGCGCCAAGCACCTCACGGGCCAGGTCCTGATCAACGGCAACGACAACGTCACCCCGGCGCGGCTCAAGCGGCGCATGGCCTACGTGATGCAGGAGGACATCTTCTTCCCAGAGATCAGCGTGCGGGAGACGGTGCGCACGGCGGCCATGCTCAAGCTGCCGCGCAAGATGTCGGCCGCCGACAAGAAGGCCGCGGTAGAGAGCGTGCTGAGCGAGCTGGGCATTGTGCGGTGCGCCAACACGATCGTTGGCAACGCCTGGCAGGTACACTGCCTCCACCCGCCCGCTCTCAGTCTATGATTTGAGATAGTAGCCGACTCTGACCGCGGTGTGCGCGATCATGGGCCACAGAGGGGCGTATCCGGAGGCGAGAAGAAGCGAACAAACATAGCCACGGAGATCGTAGGCAACCGCTCCCTCGTCTTCCTTGACGAGCCCACATCGGGTACGTGTGCCTGTGTGCGTGTGCGAGTGTGATAAGAGAATCACCAGTCTGAGCTTGCTTGGTGCGCATGCTTATAACAACAGGATTGGACGCGGCGACG
Source organism: Acanthamoeba rhysodes (assembly GCA_000826385.1). Lineage (NCBI taxonomy): Eukaryota > Discosea > Longamoebia > Acanthamoebidae > Acanthamoeba > Acanthamoeba rhysodes. The sequence goes on along the minus strand of CDFC01060446.1, from coordinate 21,501 downwards.
TCGCTGGGCCTTGTGGTGTCGATGCGCGCGCTGGCGCAGAGCGGACACACGGTGGTGTCGACCATCCACCAGCCGTCGTCGGCCATGTTCCTCATGTTCGATCGGGTGATCTTGCTGGCCGAGGGCGGGTGGACGGTCTACTCGGGTCCCACGAAAGACGTCCTCTCCTACTTTGCCTCGCTCGGCCTCCATACGCCCGGCCCTCAGTACAACGCGGCCGACTTCATGCGTACGCCTCCACAGCACAATTCATAATTTGCGTTGCTGACGCAGTGCTGGCGCTGCAGTCGAGGTGGTGAGCTCGACGCGCACGATCAAGGACGGAAGGACAGTGCGACAGCTTCTGATCGATTCCTACGCTGCCAACCACCCCACCACGGAAGGCGGGGACAAAAAGCAGCCACTTCTCATCACCGAAGACGACGACTACGACCACCACGAGAAGAGTGCCATCACGAAGGACAACTCGGGCCAGTGGGGGGAAGAGGCGTCGCTCAAAGAAGTGCGGAAGGGGGCCAAGTACCCGACGCACTTCCTCCAGCAACTGCGGGTTCTCACCGTGCGCACCTTCAAGCAACGCCGACCAGCGATCCTCTCCACTCCCCAGATCATCGTCGTGGTAGTCTTCGCCATCGTCTCTGGCCTCTTTTGGCTGCGAATGGACAAAGACGGTACGCCACCGTTTGCCCCCTCTGATCGTTGAGCTGTTCCACTGACGCGGGGGCGGCAATCAGAGGAGAGCTTGGCCGATCGCAACGCGTTCCTGTTTTACAGTGCCATGTATTGGACGATGGAGACGATGTTCATGACCATGCTAGCGTGTACATGTTCTCGCACCTTGTTATCTCCCACGCACACAAACCTGACTGACACGAGCCTGCATTCGCCACAGTTCCCGGAGAGCGGGCGGTGCTGAACAAGGAACGGGACACGGGCACCTACCGCCTGTCCGCCTACTTCCTGGCCAAGGTCTTTGCCGAGACGCCGCTCGATCTCGTCCTTCCGATCTTCTTCGGTTGCATCACCTACTGGGTGGTACGCAGGCCCGTCTACTCTTCCGCTATGCCGAGCCTCTCACCGGCCCATCGCTTTTCATTTGCTTGGCTTGCACGCCACAGGTCGGCTTGTCCGCGCACGCGGGAGCCTTCTTCCTGTGGCTCCTGAGCCTGATGCTGTTCACGCTCCTGGGAAGCGGGCTGGGCCTCATAGTGGGCGCAGCGATCCCCAACATGCAGCAGGCCATCACCATCTCGGTCATCTTCATCCTCAGTTCCATCATCCTTGGTGCGTCACGCTTCTACGAGCCCGTGCGCACGGGTTGAGGTTGCTCACCGATCATTGACACACGCGCGTGCGTGCAGGCGGGTTCTTCCTGTCTCAGCAGTCCCTGCGCGTGTGGATCGCGTGGGCCAGGTGGATCTCAATCATCAAGTACAGCTACGAGCTGCTGCTCCTCACCGAGTACCAGGTGGGCGACGACACCTACACGCCGGCGGCGGTGAACAACCAGTACCCGACGACGGGCGGCGTGATCACAGGCGACGACGTGCTGGACTACCTCAACGTCGAAACCAACATCTGGGCCGACGTCCTGTTCCTGGTGGGCATGATCATTGTCACGCGGCTGCTGGCCTACTTGGCTCTGCGCTTCCTCAACAAGAAGCAATTTTAACTCCTCACCGGTGGGTGAGTTCGCTCAACCACGACGTGTCGCAAGGTTGGTTCAGAGTCGAGCGCGCGTGGGTGGTTTCAGAATGGTGGATCGTCTTGAAAGAAGTGAGAGTACAGCAGGTCATCGAGTGTGGGAGGATGGTCAACGAAGTCGGTTGGATTGTGATGGGGTTGGCTGGTGGGCGCCACCTCCTGCACAGGTCCTGGAGGGTGGTGCTCGAGGTGGTTGATGAACGGTCCGCTCCAGCGGTCGACCACCATCGCACTCCAGGAGAAGTTACCCTGCAAGTCGTAGAAGCACTGAGTGCGGCACTCGGTGTAGAGGATGCCGCCGTGCTTGTCGATCATGGGCGCCGTGAAGTGGTACACGGGGCCATCGGTGGTGGGCGACTTGCGGAACACCAGCTCGGCGATAGCAGGCAGCACTTCCCAGACGGATCGTGAATACAGGCGTAGCGCGTTCAGTCCTTCTAGCTCCTCCTGCGAGTCGCACATGTAGTTGTACCCACATACACATCAGCCACATCGTCACCTTGCTCTCTCTCTCTCTCACGCATGCACGCACGCACGCACCTAAGCATGCCCCGCCACGCAGACGCCATCACCACGCAGGAGATCGGGGCCACGCACCCGAGAGTACTTGAAGAGGTTGCAGCACTGGTCGTTGAAGCCCGTGACCAGCGTGGCGGGCACCTTCTGGCCTGGCCGCAGGCCTGCCGCGAGGTACGGTTCGATGCCCGGAGGGAAGTGGTTATGGGGCAGGCGCAGTTCGGAGAGCGGCACCACGCGCTCGATCAACCACGGCCGGTCGCCAAGGCAGCTGAGCAGGTTGCTCGACGGCTGAGAAGAAAGGACCCGGACGTGGATGTGGGCGGAGGTGGCGGTGGAGAGCCTCACGCCTTGGAGCCAGTCGGCGAAGAGTGGAGGCGACGAAGTGGAAGAAGATGAAGTAGACGTTGAAGATGATGGAGAGCAGGAAAGAGACGTAATCAGCTTGGTGTCGCTATGGCCCTGCGTCAGCTTCTGCCGCTTGGCCACCCGGTCGAGCTTGCCGCTCATGGCCGCGCACTCGCGGCGCACCTTCTTCAGCTCGACCAGCAGCGCAAGCGAGAGCGTCGTGTCCAGCGATGGCGCAACCGGACCCGCTGTTCCCTCCGCGCCTTGTCTGCCCACGTCGTCGTCGTCGCGGTCTTCGTGGCCCTCCTCCTCGTGGCTGCTGCTGCTGTAGTTGGTCGGGACTTGCACACCACTTGGGGCTGGGTGCGGAGGCGGTGCCACGGACGTGGTGGCGGTGGCGGCGGCGGCGGCGGGGGTTGGTCTTGTGCACGGCGCGTGCGTGGGTGGGTGAGGGGGCGGGGGCGGGTGCTCCTTGCGAGGGCGGCCTCTCTTGTGCACGCGAGGCGGGTCCACGCAGTGGTCTGTCTCGCCCAGGCGCACGCAGCGGCCGCAGGGGCGCTGGCGGTCGCACAACACGTGCCGTAGGCGGCACGTCATACAGGGCCGGTGGCGCGCTGGGATTGTTGTCATAGGGGGGGGGGGTCCTTGAATTGGTGGAGGTATCGCTTTGTCTTGTTCTTCTTGCCCCCCCTTGCCCATCGTTTCTTTTTTCTTTCTCACCACCCCAAGAGCCTCTGCCTTTTTTCTTGGATAATCGTAAATTCTTGAAACGCATTTAGAGTGTTTCGCAAACGTTTGGTGAGGCTGGGGTAAATAAATTACGCCCTCATTTCTGTGCGCATCTAAGACACCCGACAAGGCGAGAGTTCGTGCCCGACACTGGTGGAGATCTTGGTTTTTTCTGGGGTTTGATTCGCGGCAGCTTGTCCTGGCGAAGATCAAAAAAGCCATGGGCTGGCAGCTTGCTCTCATAGACAGAAAAGATGGAGGGCTCATCACAGGAGACCTCGCCGGTGCCTCAGGAAGCGAGCGAGGCTGCGGCCTCCCCCGCGAAGAGGAGGGAGCCCACGTCCTACGCCAAGCGCGATTTTTTGATTTCGATCGAGAAGGAGATCGCCCGGGACTGGGAAGAGGCGAAGCTCTGGGAGACAGACGCCCCCGAGGAGGGCGAGGCGGAGCAGCCCAAGTTCATGGTCACGTTCCCGTTTCCTTACATGAACGGCCACCTTCACCTGGGCCACGTCTTCACCTTGTCCAAGGCTGAGTACGCCGCCGGCTATCAGCGGCTCAAGGGCAAGAGGGTCCTCTTCCCCTTCGGCTTCCATTGCACGGGCATGCCCATCAAGGCCTGTGCCGACAAGATCAAGCGCGAGATCGAGCAGTTCGGGTGCCCACCCACGTTCCCCGCAGTGCCTGTCGGTGTGTATCAGCCCTCCCACGCACACATACCACGCGCGCACGCACACGCACGCACACGCACACGCACGCACACGCACACGCACGCACGACATGACTTGATGAGTGAATTCTTGTGGTGTGGCTTTACGAGCAGGTGAGACCGCTGCCGCTGAGCCCGTTCCCGAGAAGAAGAAGAAGAAGAAGGCCGACCATCCCACCGCTTTCCACTCCAACAAGGCACGCTTATTCATGTAAACACAAAAGCGTCCTTGACTGGGGTCTCACTCTGCGAGTATGTCGTTCGTCGCTTCGTGTCCCAACAGTCCAAGGCCAAGGCCAAGGGCAGCGGAAGGGACATGTACCAGTGGGAGATCATGGAGGAGATGGGAGTGCCTGCGAGCGAGATCCCCAGGTTTGCCGATGCCCAGCACTGGCTTTACTACTTCCCTCCATTCGCCATGGAGGACCTCAAGAACATGGGCGCCTGCGTCGACTGGCGTCGTTCGTTCATCACCACCGACGTCAACCCCTACTATGACTCGTTCGTCCGCTGGCAGTTCGAGACCCTCAAGGCTCAGGGCAAGGTCCGGTTCGGCAAGCGATACTCGATCTACTCGCCGTTGGACGGGCAGCCTTGCGCGGACCACGATCGCTCGAAGGGAGAGGGAGTGCTGCCGCAGGAGTACACTCTCATCAAGCAGGAGGTGCTCGGCCCTCTCCCCGAGAAGATGCAAGTGTTGGAGGGCAAGAAGGTCTACCTCGTGCCCGCCACCTTGCGGCCGGAGACCATGTACGGTCAGACCAACTGCTACGTTCTCCCCACCGGCACCTACGGCGCCTACGAGATCAACGACACCGATGTCTTCATCTGCGGAGAACAGGCCGCCAAGAGTACGACCACTACTTCACTTTGCACATCTACGTCTATGTGAAGGGCCCACGTGACCTGTGTGAACCCGCCCATGCATTCGTTCAACCGCAGACCTCAGCTTCCAGGGCCACTCCAAGGAGTTCGGTAAGCCTGTGCGCTTAGTGGAGCTCAGCGGCCAAGACCTGATCGGTCTCCGCCTCAAGGCTCCTCTTGCCAAGTACGAAGCTATCTACGTGCTCCCCATGCTTTCTGTCTCGCTCGATAAGGGCACCGGTGTGGTGACCAGCGTGCCCAGCGATTCCCCCGACGATTATGCCGCCCTCATGGACCTCAAGCACAAGGCGCCTTTCAGGGCCAAGTACAACGTCACCGACGAGATGGTGCTCCCCTTCGAGGTGGTTCCCATCATCGACATCCCCGAGTATGGCGACACTGCCGCCGTGACGCTTTACAACGAGCTTAAGATCGCCAGCCAGAACGACAAGGACAAGCTCACCATCGCCAAGGACCGTGTCTACTTGAAGGGCTTCAACGATGGCGTCATGAAGGTTGGACCTCACGCCGGCATGTACGTTCTTTCCCATCCGGTTGATTACGCCGTTTTACCTACCGTGGCGGCACCCTGTGGCTCATTCGGTTGTTACCCTTATCTCTCGGTCGTTGGTGTTTGCAGGAAGGTGCAGGATGCGAAGCCTCTCATCAAGAAGGAGTTGATCGACGCTGGGTTGGCCGTCGTGTACAGCGAGCCCGCCGAGACCGTCATTTCGCGCTCCGGTGACAAGTGCGTGTGTGCCCTCACCGATCAGTGGTACATCGCCTACGGCGAGCCCGAGTGGCGTGCCCAGGTAGGCCCCACCCTCCTCTCTCCGCCCTTCTGCTGGCAGTCTTCTGCTCACTCGCGTCCAACATCCGTCCTGCTCAGGTAGATGCCGTCTTGAAGGACATGGAGACCTACGGTACCGAGACGCGGCATCAGTTGGAGAAGACCCTCGACTGGTTGAAGGAGTGGGCGTGCTCGCGCAGCTACGGCTTGGGCACGAAGCTCCCATGGGACACCCAGTACCTCATCGAGTCGCTCTCCGATTCGACGATCTACATGGCCTACTACGCGGTCGCCCACTTGCTTCAGGCCGGCAGCCTCGATGGTTCCGTCGCCGGTCCGGCTGGCGTCAAGCCCGAGCAGCTCACCAACCAGGTATGGGACTACATGTTTGCCCGCGGCGACCTCCCCGCCGACACCACGATTCCCGTCGAAACTCTCAAGACTCTCCGCCGAGAGTTCGAGTACTGGTACGTCAGCATTCCTTGCCTGTTCTCCGCCACCGCCACCGACACGCAATTCTTCGGTGCCGTTCTGCTCTCACCGGAGGGTGGTTTTCTCTGTGGGCAGGTATCCGTTGGATCTCCGCGTATCGGGCAAGGACCTGTTCAACCACTTTACGTTCTTCCTCTACAACCACTCCGCCTTCTTCCCCAAGGAGCATTGCCCACGGAGCGTGCGCGTTAACGGCCACATGCTCCTCAACGGCGAGAAGATGTCCAAGTCGACGGGCAACTTCCTCACCTTGCGCGACGCGATGAAGAAGTACTCGGTGGACGGCATGCGGTTCGCCCTCGCCGATTCTGGCGACACGACCGATGACGCCAACTTCCTCGACGAGACGGTGGACACGGGCGTGCTCCGCCTCTACACGCAGATCGACTGGATCAAGGAGACCATTACCGGCCTGGGCACCCTCCGGGAGGGCGAGCCCACGACCTTCTTCGACCTGGTCTTTCAGAGCGAGATCAACCGGGCCATCAACCTGACCGACGGCAACTACGAGCGCCTGAAGTTCAGGGAGGCACTCCTCACGGGCTTCTGGAACTTGCAATCAGCGAGGGACAACTACCGCCTGGCCGAGAAGCGGATGAACCGGAAGCTCGTGGAGCGGTTCATCGAGGTGCAGACCATCCTGCTCGCGCCCATCTGCCCGCACTACTGCGACTTCATCTGGACCAAGCTCCTCAACCGCGCTGGCTCCGTGCGCCAGGCCTCCTGGCCCGCGTCGGGCCCCATAGACGAGGCGCTCTTGGCCCAACACGACTTCCTGCAGCAGGTGCTCCACACCTTCTGTAGCCGGATCCAGAACACGAGGGACCAGTTCGTGGACGCGACCAACGGCTACGTCTACGTGAGCGACCAGTTCCCCTCGTGGCACCAGAAGGCCATTAAGGCCCTCCTCCCGCTCTTCGACTCGGCCGCCGGCGAGTTCGAGCCCGACTTCAAGAAGAAGATCTCCGACACCCTCAAGGAGGACGCCTCGCTCAAGGCCAACACCAAGAAGGTCATGAACCTCGTCGCCGACATGCCCAACCGCATCAAGGCTGATGGACCCGCCGCCTTTAACCTCGCCGCGCCCTTCGACCAGTTGGCCCTCCTCCACAGCCACCAGGAGTTCCTGCGCGAGCAACTCGGCCTCGCCTCCCTCTCTATTTATTCGGCCTCGGACGCCGACGTCCCCGACCACGACAAAAAGAAGGCCACCGCCGTCCCGCTCAAGCCGGTCTTCACCTTCGCCGGCGAGAAGAAGAAAGTCGAGAAGAAGCCCGCCGCCGCTCCCAAGAAGGTCCAGAACCCGCCCAAGAACCAGCCCCAGTAGGCCGCCCCGCCCGTTGTGGGTGCAGATTGGTTGCCGCAACCCAATGACCCCTACTCATTGGCCTTGACGCTGGTCAGGCGAGACATCAAAACCCAACAAATAATGTGCATACATCTCATCCAGGATTGGACGTACCACCAGAGGCGCCCAGGCACACGAACAAAAGGTGGGGTGGTTTATGTTGGAGGAGGGTCAAGAAACAAGTGGGTGTACAGCAGGTCGTCGAACGGGTGGTGGTCAAGGAAGCTGTTTGGGTCGTGGTGGTGAGCAGGTGTCGGGTCGGCGTGAAGGTGACGGGGTTGGCTGGCAGGCGCCGCCTCTTGGGGTGCTGCCGGTTGTGGGATGGCGGGCCGGTGATGGTGGTCGGGGTGATTGACGACAGATTCGCTCCAGCGGTCTAGGATGCTCACGCCCCAGGAGAAGGTGCCCTGCCAGTCGTAGAAGCCCTGCCAGCGGGACTCGGTGTAGAGGATGCCGCCGTGCTTGTCGATCATGGGCGCCACGAAGGTGAAAATGGGTCCAGCGCTAGTCGGGCACTTGCAGAACACCTCATCGGCAAGAGGAGTCAACGCTTCCCAGACTGATTGCGGATACAGGCAGAGACCGTTCAGCTCCTCGAGCTCCTCCTGCCATCCACAACACCATCAAAACAACGCCATCACCGCGCAGAGGAGATCAGATCGGGGTCACGCACGCGAGAGTACTTGAAGAGGTCGCAGAACTGGTCGTTGAAGCCTGTGATCAGCGTGGCGGGCATCTTCTGGCCTGGCCGCAGGCACTGTTCGTAACCCGCCGGGAAGTGGTGCTTGGGCAGGCGCAGTTCGGAGAGAGGCACGGCGCGCTCGATCATCCACGGCCGGTCGGACAGGAGACTGAGCAGGTTGCTCGACGGCTGGGCGGACAGGAGGCGAAAATGGGCGGAGGGTGAGAGGCAGAGCCAGTCGGCAGGCAAGGACGAGAAGGAAGAAACAGAAGACGAGGGTGATGATGATGAAGAAGAGGCCTCCGAAGAAGGTGACGAAGAACGAGACTTGAGGCCATGCTGGAGAAGGTTGTCGAGCTGGCCCTGCATCAGCTTCTGCCGCTTGGCCATCCGGTCGAGCTTGCCGCTCATGGCCGCGCACTCGCGGCGCACCTTCTTCAGCTCGACCAGCAGCGCAAGCGAGAGCGTCGTGTCCAGCGGTGGTGCAGCCGGACCCGCTGCTCCCTCCGCGCCTTGTCTGCCCACGTCGTCGTCGTCGCCGTGGTGCGCCCCGTCTTCCCGGGGCTTATGGCTGCCCGCGCTGGTTGGCGCCGGCGAACTGGCCCGTGGCAAGGGCTCGGCGGTGGTGGTGGCCCTTGCGGCCGGGCGCAGGGGTGGTGCCGCGGTGGTGGCTGTGGCTCGAGTGGGAGGCGGGTGCTCCTTGCGAGGGCGGCCTCTCTGGGGCGCGGCGCGGGGTGGGTCCACACAGTCCGTCTCGCCCAGGCGCACGCAGCGGCCGCAGGGGCGCTGGCGGTCGCACAACACGTGCCGGACGCGGCACGTCATGCAAGGCCGGTGGCGCGCTGGGCTTGTCGCGCTGGGCTTGGGTCGTGCCTCCATCTTCTTTTCTGGTGGTGGTGACGCAACGCTCTTTCCGGCTCCGCTCCCGCGCAAAATTGTGGATTGGTCGAACGCTCAGTTCTCTGATTGGCTCCGTCGCGCAACCCGCGGAGTTGTTGGCCCTTTTTATACCGCCGGAAGGCACTTGTGCCCGGCAAGGTGCACACAAACCAGTTGAGAGTTTCTTCACAAGACCCGAGAGAGAGAGGAGACCAACCTAACCCATGCTAGCCGATACCAGCTCGAGCTCTTCTTCGTCCGGGTCTTTGGTGGAAGACTTGGGCGATAAGGTGCCGCTCACCGCGGACCACGGACCTTTCACCTCCCGCCCCTCCACAGACCTCTTTGACGTACGCCACCGACCCACCCACACTGCAAACGTTTTATATGTATAAGAAATAATCAAATAATAATAATGATAACTATTGAATAAAAAGGCTATTTGCGGGTAATTTTATTATTTTAAAATTAAATATTTCACTTGCCTGCCGTGCAGGATGAGGAGGAGCTTGCCAACGAGTTCGGGGCGTCGATCTTTGCGCGAATAGACCAGGACACGCCCTTCTCCTGCCGCCCGCCAAAGAGCAGGCTCAACCTCGAGTGGCGCGACATCAACTACAAGATCACCTACGCGCAGCCGGCCTACGAGAACCGCCTCTTCCAGACGGCGCTCAAGTTCCTCCCGCTCCCGCCCGCGCTTCTCACGCGCTTGGGCCTCTATAAGACCGGCGAGATTCCGATCCTGAACAACGTGAGCGGGCGTGTGGGCGCGGGCGAGCTCGTTGCCATCATGGGCCCCACGGGCTCGGGCAAGACCACCCTCCTCAACGTGCTCTCCAAGCGCATCACCCACGGCGGCGCCAATCATCTCACGGGCCAGGTCCTGATCAACGGCAACGACAAGATTACGGCGGCGCGGCTCAAGCGGCGCATGGCCTACGTGCTGCAAGAAGACATCTTCTTCCCAGAGATCAGCGTGCGGGAGACGGTGCGCACGGCGGCCATGCTCAAGCTGCCGCGCAAGATGTCGACCACCGACAAGAAGGCCGCCGTGGAGGACGTGCTGAACGAGCTGGGCATTGTGCGGTGCGCCAACACGATCGTAGGCGACGGCTGGACCGTACGAGCATCATTCACCCAACCCTCAATCTTACCTCTGAACAAGAACTAATCGTGATGAACGCACAGAGGGGCGTGTCCGGAGGCGAGAGAAAGCGAACAAACATCGCTACGGAGATCGTCGGCAACCGACCACTCGTCTTCCTGGATGAGCCCACCACTGGTACCCATCTTCCACGTTATCTGCACAAGTGCCTTGTCTGATGCGGTCTTCATGCCAACAGGGTTGGACGCGGCGACGTCGCTGGGCCTTGTGGTGTCGATGCGCGCGCTGGCGCAGAGCGGACACACGGTGGTGTCGACCATCCACCAGCCGTCGTCGGCCATGTTCCTCATGTTCGATCGGGTGATCTTGCTGGCCGAGGGCGGGTGGACGGTCTACTCGGGTCCCACGAAAGACGTCCTCTCCTACTTTGCCTCGCTCGGCCTCCACGCGCCGATCGGCTACAACGCGGCCGACTTCATGCGTACGCCTCTCACTCATTGCCCCATGGTCATTGTCTTCCCTTGTCTATCTGGTGCTGATGCGAGAGCGGCGCTGCAGTCGAGGTGGTGAGCTGCCACAAGCCGGGCAAGGACGGACGAACCGTGCGGCAGCTCCTGATCGACTCCTACGCTGCCCAGGAGCAGGAGCAGCCGGCGGAGAAGGAGACGCAAGAAGAGGACCAGAATGAGCTGGAGCGGACGGTGCAAGACTTGAGAAAGGGGAAGAAGTACACGACGCCCTTCTGGTTGCAGCTTTGGATCCTGGCCCAGCGCACATTCAAGCAGCGGCGAGCCGAGATTTTGTGCTGGCGACAAGTGGTCCTCGTCGTGGCGCTCGCCGTGCTTTCGGGCCTGCTTTGGTTGCGTCTTGGCAATGACGGTGCGCTCCCTTTACCTCCTGAACTCCACAACCATCGCCCTCGTCATATGCTGAAGCGGGATGCGGCAATCACCACAGAAAGCCAAATCGGAGACCGAAACGGATTCTTGTTCTTCAGGTATGGTCCCTTCCTCTCCTACTCGAGCTCACTTGCTTGTGCTGACTTCTTTTCCACCGTTCCTCTCCAATCTAGTACGATGCAGTGGCTGATGATGCCCTGGTTCGAGACGTTGATGGCATGTACGTGCTCACACACCAGCCAAACGCGATTTAATTGTAGCCTGACGCGTCCGTATTCCCAACCGTCTATAGTCCCTGCGGAGCGAGCGGTGCTGAACAAGGAGCGGGACACGGGCACCTACCGCCTCTCGGCGTACTACTTGGCCAAGGTCCTTGCTGAGGTTCCACTCATGCTAGTTCTCCCCTTCGTTTACGCCGTAATCACCTACTGGATGGTACGTCACACCACAAGTACTGCCCACGAATAGGTGGCATCCGGTGTTCATCAATCCTCCTCGTTTTTCGATCTTTTCGTGCAGGTGGGACTGACGGAACACGCCGGCGCCTTCTTCCTCTACGTCCTCACGATCTGCATGCTCGCCGTCTTCAGCAGCGTCATGGGCCTGCTCATCGGGACTACCATTCCCGACATGTCCAAGGCGATGGTCCTCTCCGTCATCATCCTCCTGGTCACTATACTTCTCGGTACGCTCTGGCCTCCTTCTCGTCCACTTCGAAATGTCGGTGCTAACAGCGACGTCTTCTCTTGTATAGGTGGATTCTTCATCAGCAGGAATACGCTGCGAGATTGGATCTTCTGGGCGCGCTGGACCTCGTTCATGAAGTACACCTACGAGCTGGCTCTCCTCAACGAGTACCACATCGGACACGACACCTTCACGCCATTAGCGGTCAACAGCCAGTACGCGACTGATCTGACTGACGGCGTCATTACGGGCGAGGCCGTGCTCGACCACGCCAACGTCGAAACCAAGATCTGGGCCGACTTCCTCTTCCTCGCGGGCTCCATTGTCGTGGCCCACACACTGGCCTACCTCTCGCTGCGCTTCCTCAACAAGAAAAAGATCTAGATCTTGAAGGAAAAACAAAGGAAACGCAAACGAAATTATGAAAAACGAAATGCGAGGAAAAGAATTAGGCGGGAAGAGCCAAAAAGCGCGGCAAAAAGTGGCGCGTTGTGCAGATGGAGATGGAGGCCTTTGGGGAAGAGCAGACCGGTGATCAGCCCAGTGCTTCTTCGCCTGTGATGCCAAGCTCGGGCCAAACCACATCAGCAACAGCCACACCAACATCTGCGGCGGGTTCGGTGCCGCCCCCAGCTCTACTTCCGAGGCGCATCCAGAAGCTCGATGAGATTGTTGTAAATAGAATCGCGGCTGGTGAGGTGGTACTGCGGCCAGCGAACGCCCTCAAGGAGATGATGGAGAACTGCATCGACGCCAAATCAACGAACATTAACGTCATGGTCAAGGAAGGCGGCCTCAAGCTGCTGCAAATCCAGGACAATGGGCACGGCATCAAGGTTCGCAACACCTTTAATCTCCAGTGTTGTTTGCTCCTCTCGTTTGACCTGCAACTGCCGGCAACTATGCAAACCCAACAGAAAGAGGACATGGCAATCGTGTGTGAGCGATTCACAACGAGCAAGCTGGTGCAGTATGAGGACCTGCGACAGATCGCCACCTACGGCTTTCGTGGGGAAGCCCTGGCCAGCATCAGCCATGTCGCCCACGTCACCATCACCACCATGACCGCAGGCTCGCCCGTGGCGTACAAGTACGTCTTCTCGTCTCGTCTCTCGAAGCATCACCGCTTAGTCCTTCAGGAGCCCACCTTTCATTGTCACTACGTCGTCGCTCCCTAGGGCCAAGTACGCTGATGGCAAGCTAGTGCCGCTGCAGCCTGGTGCTCCTGCCGAACCCAAGGCGTGTGCCGGCAAGCCTGGCACTCAAATCACGGTACGCTTGCCACAGTGGGTCGTCGAGTTGTACAGTCTATAGAATAGAAACTCACATGGTGGACGCAAAAGGTGGAGGACTTGTTCTACAACGCTCCCGCTCGTCGCAAGGCGCTCAAGAACCCCAACGAGGAGTTTAACAAGATACACGATCTGATCGTTCGCTACGCCATCCACAACGCAAGCATAAGCTTCTCTCTCAAGAAGGTCGCCACCTCGTCACTTGCTTGCTCTTCCACTTCGGAACCTCAATGTTTTTCTCTTCCTCTGCATCTGCAGCATGGCCAAAGCGCAGCCGTCATTCACACACAACCAGACTCTAGCACGCTGGACAACATCCGACTTCTGTACGGGGTGGAAGTATCGCGCGAGCTTCTGCCCATCAAGCACGACGATCCTGGCCTGAAGTTCTCGCTCGAGGGCTACGCCTCCAACGCCAACTACAACAAGAAGAAATCTGTCTTCATTCTCTTCATCAACCGTACGCTCCCTTATGACATCATCGCTTTCGTGAGGCGCTGCACACTTGGTTTGACACTCTTCCTTTTCAGACCGTTGGGTGGAGTCCCCCGCGATCAAGAGGGCGGTGGAAGAGGTTTACTCCACCTACCTGCCAAAGAACTCGCACCCATTCCTCTATCTATCGCTCACTATGGCGCCACAAAACGTCGACGTCAATGTGCATCCGACCAAGAAAGTGGTACAGTGCAACCTTCTCGCTAATGGCACCTGTCTGGAACTCACTTATTCTCTCTCCTGTATAAGGTGCATTTCCTCAGCGAAGACACAATCATAGAGTCAATTCAGAATACGATCAAAGCTAAATTGGTAGGCGCAAACAGCTCTCGCACGTTTACTGTGAGTAGTACGGTACGGCGCCCTCCCGTCGTTCGGATCTGCAGCTGTCGTGCTGCAACGTCAGTGTACCAATGCTTAATTGGTTATCCCTATTCAGCCCGGACCTTCCAGTTCTTCCTCCTCTTCCTCATCGTCGTCGTCAAGACCCCGACCAACGCAAACGCCTCCAGATATCGATCTGTTGGATGACGTAAATGACGATGACTGTACGCTTGGCGCCCTCAAACAACTCTCGCACCCTTATTGAGGGGTGGCCGCACTGACCACGATTTACTCTTAGTCTTGACCCCCGCCCAGCGACCCAGCAGCACAACCCCAAGAGCAGGTGCGTCAATCCATCGGTCTACCGGACCACCCAGAAGATTCTAATTTGCCGAATACAGTAATGAGCCAGAACAAGCTCGTGCGCACTGACGATAGGATGCAGACGTTGGATGTCTTCCTTACTCCTCAAAGGGTACCGACCAACTGCATTCTTCTCAGCGTCTCTTTGCCGACTCATTCTGTCTCCTAGGGTTCCCAACGACAGCCGCGAGGCGAGGTTGCTGGATCACAGACAGCGTCGCCGGCAGTTGGCTCACAGCGACCGCGCAGGTTTCTTTCCTTCCTTTTAAGTTAGTATGCCACTGGACTGATCGCCTTGTCCGCGTACTGTGTCCTCACAGGACGTACCGCCCGTCAATGCTCACCAGCGTACGCAATCTACTGGAACAGATCGACGAACAATGCCACGAAGGTGCGGCCCGCACTTGCCAGATCTTCAGTCAGATCAAATTTAAGCGGAATGTTGTTTCTGCTGCTGTTGCGTTCAGGTCTGGCCGAGCTGCTGAAGCACCACACATGGGTCGGCCTTGCGAATGCGGAGTTGGCCTGCATACAGCATCGTACCAAGCTTTATGTCTGCAAGATTCGACCGCTAGCGTACGTGGTTGTTCACGTGTTGGAGGTTTTGACACGTCACGGCCCTGATTTTGATGGTGTGGTGCAGCAAGAAGCTGCTCTACGAGGAGACCCTGCGCCGGTTCTCCACTTTCACTCCCATCCGCTTCGCTCGTCCAATTCCGATCGCCGTCCTGCTGCAGATGGCACTCGATGACCCAGAAACTGGGTGGGTTGAAGAAGACGGCCCGAAGGAGGTGATTATCCAGGTACTCATTCCCTGATGATTCCCGTGTGCGCCCCTAGGGAAAGACTTGCTCACCTCCGACCACTGGACGCTTCTGAATCGCGACGTGTATAGTACACCATGGCCATCTTTGTGAGCCGCGCGCCGATGCTCAGCGAGTATTTCAAGATCGAGATCGACGGCGAGGGCGAGCTGCACACACTACCTCAGGTGCTCGACGATTTCGTGCCAGGTACGGACATGACCATTGAGCGTGGACAACAGCTGGAGACCGTGCTCATAAACACAACCATTTTCTGTCTGTTTAAAATGACAATGCAGACATGCAGTACCTCCCGCGCTTCATGCTGGCGCTGAGTGGCTGCAGCTGGAACGAAGAGCAGAAGTGCTTCGAGACCGTAGCGCGTGAGATTTCACGTTTCTACGCCATTCGGCCACCGCAGCATCTTCTCCTCAATGAACCTCCCGCCGAAGGCGAAGGTGCCCCGCGGCTCCCTCCTCCATCTCCTGCTCGCATTCCGGATGTTGACATGCATACCACTTTGGCTCATTCTCTCATTCTCTCTCTCTCTCTCTCTCTCTCTCTAATGAGCAGAGGACTGGGCTACGTACGAGAGGAAGGTGGAGCACGTCATCTTCCGGGCAATGCGCAACAACTTCACGCCACCCAGCTGCCTGAGCAACAACGGCGCCGTCGTGCAGATCGCCTGTCTCGAGAAGCTCTACAAGGTCTTTGAGCGCTGCTGAGAGGCAACACAACTAAAGGCTCTCTGAGCAACCTCTCTCAACGCCCACTCACGCTCAGTTCTAACAACTGCTCTAGTCGCTCTAAACAGCTGAGAGAAGCTACTCACCACGGCCATGGCCATGAAAAACACACAATCAACCAGATGAGTGTACTGGTCGGGTTCTTCCTCCTACTGGGGTGTTGACCATTGACTTTTCTCCTGGTCTGTAAGGGGAGGGCGGTACTGCTTTGAGGGTCCCTACACCGGTGCAGGGTGGGAGAGCGCAGGCTGCTGCAGCCTGTGGCGCGCGCTAGGGCTTGTTGGCTCGGGACCTATGGGACAGAGCAAAATCCATTGCAAACCGTGCGCAGGCAATTCCCAAGCCGGAGCAGGTCGTGTTCGGATTTTCTGGTTCGGGTTCGGGTTTGGGTTTGGTTCGTGTTCGTGTTCGGACAGTAAGTGCCCGCAACTCGCGGTCGCAGTCACAGTTCGCAGGCGCAGCAATGACCAAGATCCGCGACGCCCTCCCCCTATTGGCCAGCCATGTAATAGTGCCTCGCGAGTTGCGGGCAAGCCAGACCGCCAACATCTACGAAGATGCAGAAGGAGGCCACACCAGCCCCCCGCGTACCCCTTGCTCCTGCCCCTGTCCCGCCCAAACCAAGGATTAAGCGCCACGCCAAGTGCGCTCACCACCCGCAGTGGACGGCACAAGAAAAGAAGCAGCTCTGCTGCTGGGCCTGCCAGGCGCTGCTCGACCCGAGCCTGCCGCAGAGGAAGAAGCCTTGTGTCAACCCTTGGCCCTGGACCAGGGACAGCCTTGTACCGACCACATTCCTATTTTCTTTCTTTGCTTTCTTTGGCGGTTGAAGCTGAAGCATGTGCTGCAGGGACTTGGGCTGACCACCTACAAGGGCTACAAGCTCACCGCCAGAGCCATTGATGAGATGAAAAAGAATGGTGAAGCTGAGGTCCTGCCAGCTCATCAGCACGACAACCATGAAACACGCGTGTTACAAAAAGAGGACAATGCCGCCGACCATGATCCCGACCTGGACAACCAGCCAGCTGTCAGTGTTGGGTTGGGGGACGACAACGCTGAAAAGGTGGCGCGCTACCTCCATGCAATGGCCACTCCCAGTGGAGGTGGTCAGGTTGCCACAATTGATGACCTTCTTGACCGTGTCAAGTCAGCCTATGTGCGGCTCATGGGGTCTGTGCCCAGCAACATCCAGACCAGCACGGACAAGCCTGACCTCCTTGAGGTGCCTCTGGTGCCAGCCAGCCAAGAGGTACCTCTGCTCACTCCTGTGTTGCAACAACAGAGTGAAGGTTCTTGTGTTTCTCACTGGTGAGCTAGGAGGGTGATGCAGTGGAGACTACCAACCACATTGCCACAGCTGGCCCAGGGACAGAAGATGCCACTCTCCTGCCTGACCGCCAGCACTTGTCTGCCAACCCCACACTGCATGGCCAATCCTGCATGAGAGTGGAAGGCTTTTCCACCCACAAGAGGAGACATTGGGCCAGAGAGCCACACCTACTTCTGGAATCTGAACTGTTCTAGTATTCAGCTTTTGTAAACCTCTCTGGTTTTATCTGGTAAAGTGACACAGTATGCATAGGGCTGACTAGAACATATGTTGCTTCACAACAGGTCGGTTGCTTTGCTCTCACACCCCTTATTTTCAACTCTGGTGCTGCCTGAAGGATACATTCTGCCCCACTCCATTTTCTTTGTAATCAATCACATCACTGATAGGTGCAGGCATGAGATGTGTTTAGGGGAACAGTTTTGTGTTGGGAAGGGTGGGATTCAGCTAGTTTATAATTTCAAGATATGGGTACATGCACAAAAAATTCCAATGCACTGGTTCATGCATGTTCTCTGGCAGAAACAATAATTGGAGTGGTAGGCGCAGCAGCTTGGAAGAGGCCTGCAGGGTAGAGAGAGAGAGAGAAGAATAAAGAATAAAGTGGAAGAGTGGCCAATATTGTCAGTATACAATAGTGAGTATGGTGGTGGTATTGAGCTGACCTAGGAGAAGGAAGGGGAGCATAAGAGGGATAGATGTCAAGGAAGGATTAGGGACCAATCCACAGAGAGGCAGAGATGTACCTGAGTGATTGAGTACACACCATCCCATTGTATATACTCTATGAAATATCACTTTAAATGTGCAAAACTTAATTTTATGTTGTTGTTTCTGTTTGCTTTTTGTTTTGTAGTACTGCATAATTCAGTTCTATTCAAGAACATTGACTCAATAACAAATTAAAACCACCATCATACATAGGTAATCTGTCATGTATGTGTATGCCTTCAAACAACTGACATATTCTCCAACCTTCCCTGAGACACAATAGCAAGAAGAAACAATTTTTTCTTCTTTGAGCACCACTGGAGCCAGCACAGAGATGTCACAAAATTTGCTCGCAGCACCAGAGATGTGTGATTTTTTATTTGGAATGAAAAGTTGTCCTCAAAAAAGCTCACAAATCCTGCACTTTCTTCAGGTTGATGTGACTGCCCAAACAAGACCGGCCATAGAGGAGCAAGTCACTCTTCCAGCTGCCATGGCCACCAACAAGCAATTTAAGTTCCTGAAGGAGGTGCAATTTTCATGCTTTTATGAAGCTGATAATGCTCCAAAAAGGCAGGACATTCTGTTGTTGGACCACCCTCTCCCAAAGAGAACAAAGACAGGAATACAAAGTTGAGGCTCTCATTGACCATTGTGCCTGGAAGACAGGCTGCAAGTACAAGGTGTGATGGGTTTGCCAAATGTGACAACATGTGGGTTTGAGCTTATGATGTCCACACCAATCAACTCAGTTACCAAGGTAAATAGGACTTCTGACACAACAAGGACTAGGACCTCCCAAGGCCCATCTACCTGAGACCCAACCTACTCTCCTGGTGGCCAGTTCATGTGCACAGGCTGATTGGAAGAGTAACAAAACAGCCACTCCAATGCCTTGCTGAGTCTGCCTTCTCCAGGGCATGCTGGTGCAGCTTGTGCCAGCCTTTGGGGTTCTGTTTCCCCAGCCTGGGTCACACCCATCTCAGTAATGGTGTGCAGCCACTCCATACACCTAAACAGCATGCTGGGCTTCTGGCAGTAGCAACATCCTGCCCAGCCACACCAGCTTGGCCTCCAACACAATCAGTCAAATGAGAGGATGGAAATGAGGAGTGAATGCACTGGTGAGCTTTGCTTGCAAGGGATGATTGCCAAGGACACAGTAGGTGGAACCATATGAGACCTTGGCTGTAGAACACCTGCACCCAGCCACTTTTGTTGAAATGGACACAAACACAACTGCTGCGTAGCACTTGTTGGAAAAAGAGTAATTCTACTAGACTTGTGCCCTCTCAACCAGAGCTTTGGTCTTTTTTTGGCCTTCCTTTTCACCCTGGGCCCCACAGGCTTGCTCCCTTGGCTTTCTTGACACCTTGCCCTTCGAGACAGAGAATTGAGCTCTCTTTGGTCAACCTCTACGCACCATGAATACCACCTCTTCACTGCCAGGACGTTAGGTGGAAAAAAGCAAGCTCTATCCCACCTTCCCACGGACGGAAAAAACCACCAAAAATCAGCACATTGAGGTCACCTTTGTCCACATCAGTTTGTCAAATGGTTGTATTGAAAAAGGCGGAAGGTTCCATCTTCACTGCCCACCTCCTGCCCACCTCCACCTTGTGTCCACTTCCACCTTGTGTCCACCTTGACACTGGTCGCCGCTGGTTGCCGCTGGTCATGCTGTGCGCCGCTGGTCGTGCTGTGCGCCGCTGGTCGTGCTGTGCACCGCTGGTCGTGCTCCGCGTGGCTGCTCAGTCATTGACGCTTGCCGGTGTTGCCCACCTGTCGCCCAGGTGCCACCTAACGCGATGGTTATATATCATACCCGCTTTGTATGGCACAAGGTGGATGCGCTTGGCGATGGTCCATCCGTTCCACCCAAAGGGTAGGTAGAAATGTTGCTGGCTGAGCCCGAACTTGAGAAAGCCATCACTGACGCCACACAGATCGCCAAGCTCAAGCTCGACCCACGGCCTCACCTTGTTGTCACAGGCGATTTGAAGGAGCTGAGATATCCTTCCTATCACGATGCGCTGCATCTCAGACTCGTCGAGTATGGCGTGTCTTGAATTGTCAACAATGAAACATATCTACATTTAAAAAGAGTTAAACACCAAGGACGAGAGAAGTGAAAACACTGACGAACTATATTGTACATTTGGATACTCTTCCGGAACACGCAAGGCAATCCCATTGCCTGGTTGAAGGAAGTGGCTGTAGTAGTGGGCCAACTTGTGTGAAGTGAGCTCGTCAGCTATCTTGACACCTTCGCCCAGCTCACATTTGACAGCGTTGAAGAGGTTCCACTTGCGGTCTCTCGTGATGCTGGTCGTTTCACCACGAATGCTGAGTGTGTAGGGTTCCTTCCGTGAACCCTGCACAGAGCTCATGGGGGACAGCCCAGCGTAGGCCAGGTGGCGAATCATGGCGTCCTTTTAAGAGGTAAGCAAATGTAAAAAACATGCAACAAAACCATACCTTCACAAGAATTGTGAGTTCAGTGTTGATCTGGTTGGTCCGACGCGCCGTCATCTTCGCTGCGAGGTGCCGCTGCTCCCATAGGCGTGTGTCTTGCACCCATGGGGGCCCAAGGAAGCAGATCAGCTCCGACCAGTGTTGTGCAACCTCGAAGTTCGGAAATTTAAAGCTGAGTAGCTTCTTGCCGCTCGTTGTCGTGTTGCTGGCCGCCATCTCGCCTGTCCGCAACCGCTTCTTCGTCTGCGTCGCTCGCCGCCGCTCGGCAACGCCGCTGTAGATTTTGACCATGAGATACTTCCACCTCTTGGTCATCATCTCAAGGTTGTTGAGGTCGATGGCGTCGTAGGTCTCTTGCTGCAGGAGGCGGACTATGTCGACGTGGATACGCCAACACTCGCGCTCCTGCGGATCGCTCACCCGCTCCTTGAAGAGAAGCTCAGCGATCTGCAGGAAACTGTCCATTTCGCCTCCTGTCAGCGCCGCCACCGCCACCTTTCCCTACATGTTGTGTGCGTGTGGTGTGCATGTCGCATGCGTTTTGTGTGCGTGTTGTGTGCGTGTCATGTCATAGGTGATGAGTGTTGTGCAGAAGAACAGGGAAGAAAGAAAAGGGAAGATGTTGTACGTTTGCGTGCCGAACGATCTGCGTCCGGTTGGCGAAACTCTGCTTTCCTGGGAACGGTGGGAACGCCTTGAACACCTTGTTGATCACTTCCCCAAGCTCATTCGCGATGCTGGTGTACAGCAAGTGTCTCTGCGAACAGCGAAGAAGTTAACGAATTGTTTCGTTCCTTCCATTGGGTCCATGCACCTTGAGAAGGCCCAGGTGCTTGATGTGCAGCAAGCAGATACCAAAGCAATCATAAAACAATTCCTGCATCCAGAGGAGATCCCAGAATGGGCTTACCTGTCGACCCCAGCCATGCACCTTTATTTTCTCGTCGGCGGGGCCAACCTTGCCACGGACTCCTTCGTTGGAGGCCTTGAGCGTCGCGACGTGAGCGTCGTAGACGCTCCAGTAGTTGCCTCGTCGCTGGGGCCGGTGCACCGTTTGGCCGCCAACCTTGATCGGCCATTCCCCCTCGTGGAAGAAGGCCGAGAGGTTGTGGCAGTACCTGCAGCACCCCCAGCCCCCCTGTGCCAACCCTGTAACGTTGTTGAGTTAAGACGCAAAAAGAGAAGAAACAGAAGAAAGCAGATGTAC
>CDFC01060429.1:162865-188077 GCA_000826385.1 Acanthamoeba rhysodes | reverse complement strand
CCCCCCCCTCAATCGCACTCTGCCAACCGTGCGTGTGCGGCGTATGTCGTTCTGTTCCTGCTGGCAGGTGTGTGCTTTCATGCCTTTCCCACCAATCCTTATTTCCTTTCACAGTGTCACTCCAGCCTGTGTGCTGCTACAAACTCTAGTTAATATGAATGCCTTCAAGGAGACATAACCATCAGTTACCCTGGGTCACACCACAGTCGCTAACTGCACTCCTAGTGGCTGATAATTCCCCGGATAGGATTCACTGAAAAGAAGTCCACTGACTCCTTGGAGAGAGAACGGTTCTGGTTGTTGTCAACAAAACCGCACAACGCATGGAGGGGCTGGTGGAAAAGAGCATTGAATCTTTTGTTGGCCGTTTCGTTGCCACGTGCGCAGCTGACTCTGGCAACCTTTCCGCCGACAGTCGATGTCATGACTTGGCACGCACCATGGCCCATGAGGTCGAGTGTATTAGTGACCGAGTAGCTGCCCTCATGGTGCACCGACAATGCGTAGACGACCGCTCCATGGCACTGTTTTCCGCGCTCCCCAGCCTCACCCACCTTCCCCTCCGGTAAGCTCTGTGAGTCCCACAACTGTGGTGCAGCCTCAGGTGATTTAACCAAATCTCGCTCCTCTCACGGGCAGAAAGCTGCAGCACGTGTCCAGCATGGCTCTTGCAGCAGCTGCGCCTCTGCTCGGGACTGCTCTACGCTCGATTGATGCAAGCGGGTCCAGGTGAGTTGGCCAATCCACACAGAAGCTGCATTTTCAGCCGTGGTCGCTAACCGTAGATGCGCCTGCAAAACAACGCACATGCGATGCACAGGGCTGATGATGAGTTTGTGGCGCAGCTGGCCGGCAGCCCGGCCGCGCAAACTATCGAGGTTCTCAATTTGGCGCAGTGCAGTAGCATCACCAACGCTGCAATCGAAAAGCTTGACTCCTTTCCTCGCCTACGGTGCGCGTCCTCTCTTGTCTAGCTCCTTGAGGACTAACCCCTCAGGATCTTCCTCGTCTGTCTCGCGCAGGTCTCTCACGCTGAGCGGGTGTGCGGCGCTCACGGACAGCTGCGCTCACGCTCTTGTCCGTGCATGCCGTCAGCTCCAGAAGCTCGACGTGTCGGGCAACACGCAACTGACCGACCAGTTCCTAGCGGGCCTTCTCCCGTCTCGTAGCGGGGAGGCCTACAACGATGATGATCCGCTCCCTTTACTCAACTCTCTCTCCCTCCGGGACACCTTCATGAGCCCCGGACTTGTGTTGCGTTTCCTCCGGTGCGTCTTCGGGCCTAAAACTCCACAGCGCTGCCCCATTTTAACCCACGTTTTATTGTCTCTTTTTTCAGGGAGAGGAAGAGGATCGACGGGTTCGTCAGACTCCGCTTGTCGATCCACGGCAGGAATGTGGCGGACCCGGACAGGGTGTGGCTCGACGTGGTGAAGCAGTGCCTGGCCAGGTGCCCGAGGCTGAAGGAGCTGCCGCTGGAGCGGTCCGACCACCTGTTGGAATTGCTGGCTGCCAGCCAGCCGCTCGAGCGCCTTGCCGTCGACTTTGATGGGTCGGCCACGGCCACCGAACCGAAGCGGGTTCTGGTCGAGCGCATCACCGCTCTCGCTTCGGGCCAGACTCTGCGGCGCCTCATGCTGCGGAAGCTCCATGCGGCGTGCGACCCTGCGAGTGGTGATTGGACGGCCGTTCCGTCCTTCCTTATCCCTCGCAGCCTGGCCAGCCAGCAGTCTCCTCCGGCCGGGTTCACCACGCTCGCCCGGCTCACCCTAGAGTCCGTTCGTATCTCCAGTGAGGCGCTCGAAAGCATCGGCCAGTTGAGCATGCTGCGCAAGCTCGCTCTTTCCAGCGTCGCCATCATCAACTACGGACCGCCGCAGGTGCCTATCTCTCTGTCATGTCCCCACTCTGTGTGTCTGTTGCCCTCGACTCCTCTGACACCCACCGACAGGCGGTCGAGGACGGCGAAGGACTGCCGAACCAGTTCAACGGGCTTGTCGAGTCACTCCAGTACCTGACATCCCTCCAGTGCTCGTTCGTGAGCCTCGAACCGGCCTGCGCTCTGAGGCTGGACCTGGGCCACCCAAGGCTGAAGAGTCTAGGCGTCCTCGCCCCGATGATCTCCTTCACACCGCCGCCCGTGGTGGCGCGGCTGGCCTGTCCCCAGCTGCGTCGGCTCGAGCTGTGCAACGTGCAGCGCGCGCAGTCGTTCACTGTCGCCGGACTCGCGTCCGTGGCCTCAGATTTGCGCAGCGTCATCATCAGAAACGCCGATCGGGACCAGAGCCAGCTGCTCGCAGATGACGCGAGCGCGGCCCTTCGTGGCTCGCATCGGCTGAGCGAGCTGCTCCTGCATATGCGGGAAGGAGGTGTAAGTTTTTCGGCGTATGCGAGCAGCCTGCAGACGCTCTCGCTCTGCGGAACAGCTTTCGGGGCCGAGAGCGAGTTCGTGGAGTTGACGGAGGGATGCCCGCGCTTGGTGTCTCTCGTGCTGGACGACGTGGGAGGTCTGACGAGCGTGCACGCCATCCGCCACTCCTGCCTATCTCGGTTGCAGTTGGCCAACGTAAACCTCGCCGATGGGCCTCTTGATCTCTCCGGTACACACGACACGCACGCATACGCACAAACACTCGCATGACCTCATCTTAAATTGGCTGGCGCAGGCATACCCAACTTGAGCAGCCTGAAATTGGACGCCGTGCGGCGGTCGAGCAGACTGGCGCTGGTGGAGATGAGAGCACTGGTCAAGGTGGAGCTCAGCTACTGCAGCTTCGCTGAGCTGACCGTCAGGGACTGTCCTCTCCTACAGACCGTAGATCTGGTGGGCATGCATGCCCTCCAGCGCCTGGGCCTCCAGGCACCCCGGCTGTGGAGCCTCGGAGTCGATGACACCCCGCACCTGCGCCACATCGACCCTTTCCACTGTCCGGCCATCAAGGAGCTCCCGCAAGAGCTGACACCCGGCTACAAGGTTGCCACTGCCCACCCACCTCCAAAATGACAACCATCACACTCACCTCCAAGTTGAACGTTTGCGGTGGTGGACTCCTAAGCCCCAGAGAGGACGCCAGCCAAGGGAAAGACGAGGACGAGGGACAGGTGGTGGCACGGGTCCTGGTGGACCTCCGAGGCGCGACCAGGATGGGGGCCCTGGAGGGGATGGACGAGGACGAGGTCGAGGAAGGGGAAGAGGAAGAGGCGGTCCTGGTGGACCTCCAAGGCGTGACCAGGATGGGAGCCCTGGAGGTGATGGACAAGGAAGAGGAAGAGGCGGTCCTGGTGGACCTCCAAGGCACGACCAGGATGGGGGCCCTGGAGGGGATGGACGAGGACAAGGACGAGGACAAGGAAGAGGAAGATGTGGTCCTGGTGGACCTCCAAGGCACGACCAGGATGGGGGCCCTGGAGGGGATGGACGAGGACAAGGACGAGGACAAGGAAGAGGAAGATGTGGTCCTGGTGGACCTCCAAGGCGCGACCAGGATGGGGGCCCTGGTGGGGATGGACGAGGTCGAGGAAGAGGAAGAGGTGGTCCTGGTGGTGGGCGTTGAAAATATGGGCTTTTGTTTTTCAACTGTCCTGTATTGAAGTGGCAGTCATGTCTTGGCAACACCAGCCCAAGCCAACAAGAGGGTGCAAATGGCGCCAATGACCCAGATGGATGCTGGCCAGGCTGTGAGACTCTCCCAGGCCTGTGTGGTGGTGGTCACATCCTTGGCTGAGGGAAGAAGTTGACCCAGCGCAACGTGGCGACGGCAGGCGATCCACCAGGTGCGTTCGTCCCAGCCCCTCCCAGCGTCCCAGTGGGACATGGCCAACACTCCCCAGGTCTCGACAACTTCCCGCAGTGTCGTGCGGAAGCCGATCATGGAGGGTGTCCGCAGCTGGACCGGGTCGTCCGTGGCGTACTCGACAAGGACCAGATCCACCAGCATCACCGTCCCCTCCGCCACGTAACGCCTCAACAGCTCAGTGGGCCGGTCGTCGTCGGGCGCCACGTAGAGGCGCAGCACCACCAGGTCCTGCACGGCGAGCCGCACTCGTGGCGCCAACTCGCCCTGCTCGCGAAGTGGCAGCTCCTCCCAGCCGTCGTGCATGCCGTACACCGTCGCTCGCTTGAGAAACGCGTCGAGTGGCGATGCGCTCCCCTTTGAGCGGTCGTAGTTGTCGAAGTCCAGGAAGACACGCCGGCCCACAGCTGGCAGGGGCTCAAAGGCCAAGTAGGGGGACACAGACACACACACACGGCACACGAAGTCGCAGGGCCGAGGATTTCCTGATGGCCGCGCAGGTGTGCAAGGAGTGGAACCGCCTCTGCTCTGACGACATCATCTGGCGAGAAATCTACCGACGGTTGCGTCTCTCTCTCTCTCTCTCTCTCTCTCTGTGTGTGTGTGTGTGTGTGTGTGTGTGTGTTGTGTGTGTGTGTGTCTGTGTGTGTTGTGTGTCTGTGTGTGCCTACCAGAAGTAGCGGTGTCATGGGCGGCGGCTCGGTCAGGTGGTATAGGTCCAGCTGATGCTGGAGCACGCGCGGCGAGTCCAGCTTGAGCATGGTCACCTTCGTCACCTCCTGCTCGACGCTGGTGCGGTGTGGATGCCGTGGGATGCCCAGCAGGTAGTCGGGCTTGTCAACCGTGCCGTTGCCGATGAGCACGCGGGCCACCATGTCGGCCGGGTGCAGGCCCAGCTCGCGGTTGCCGTCGAGGTAGAGGTGGTACTTGGCCCAGGGGAAAAAGAGGTGGAGCAGGGTTTTGAGCACGCGCGAGTCGCGGCGCGGGTCCTGGAAGGGCAGCTGGGCGTCCGGCACCACCACTACATTCCAGCCGTGGGCCTTAAGGGTGCAGTCGACGTCGCGCCTGTGGACTCCGTCGCCGCGGGACAGCGTCCGGTTCGGGAAGAGCGACTGGGCGGTGGGGCGGTCGACGATGGCGTAGTAGCACGTGGTGAGCGGCGGCGCTCTGGTGGTCGCGGGGCCGGGGTAGGCTGGGCGGAGCTGGTCGACGGATTGGAGCACGGTGGTGACGACCACCAGCTCGCAGGCGTGGCCCGCATTCTTCTTCTCCTCGCCGTCGTCGTCGTCGTCCTGAACGGTTATGGCACTCGAAGTCTCTTCCCTCCTTATCTCTTCTTCAGGGCCAAGAACCGCCTCCTGGCCACGCGTGCACTGCAAGACGTCAGCGAAGGCGCCGTAGTCCCGAGCTCCCGGGATGTCGCAGCCGCCGACGAACGCCACCGGCGACCATAGCGACCACAGGACACAGGCGCTCGTCAGCAGCAGCGCACACTGGGCCAAGAGCTGCATGTGTGCTGCCTTCCTCTCGCCCTTAGCGGTAGCTGGGAACCGGGCAGGAGCTTTGGCGTTTTTCTTTAAAGATGACAATGTTGTTGTTTGTTTATTGGTGGTAACCACAAATTAAATTAAGCATTTTTTAAATTGCGTAGGTGTCCAGAACCAAAAGACGACATTCCATCATAACCCGTGGCTACTGCGCGCGCGGTGATCTCTGCCCCTACTCGCATCGGACGGTGGACGACGCCCCACGAGACGTGTGCCGCGACTTCGTGCGAGGGCTCTGCACGCGTGGCTCTCGATGCCCCTACATGCACATCGCATCGGCCTTAAGGTTCTCCTCGCGGATCACCTTGTTGCAGCATCTTGTTCTCCTCGCGGACCACCTTGTTGTCGCTTCGCAGGTGCCTGTTGATCTTGTCGAGCTCGTCGACGTCCACGTAGAACGTTCGAGTTGCACAAACAGAGTTTAGTGGTTGTCCTAGATTACACGGGGTATGGAGAAGAATCGCTCTCTCCTCTCTCTCTTTTATCAGCCACACACAGAGATCAGATCCTGCACGCATGACAGACGGTGAGCATACGCCAAAAAGCGGCTTAAGTGCGCGCAGTCGGTTGGTGGGGGAAGGGGCGCTCGAAGCATACCTGAATGCGGGACACCCAGGCCATGGCCTCGGCCTCCAGAGCGGTCGCCAGGGTGATCTCTTCTTCGTTGCACAATTTGAAAGAATGCATGCCCCTGGCAGCCCGTAGCGGTATGCTGGTTAGAGGTGGGTGGGTGGGGTAAACTCGGACTTTGGGTTTAGAACCTTGGTCTCGCACTCTCGCACAGATCGATGGTCGCGTTCTTCAGAGTTACCGCAGCCAATTCCTCCGAGCTCTGCGCGCGTGCGGGGTGTGGTGTGGGAGATGGAATGAGACGGGATCAAACTGTTTGCGGATGTGCGAGTGCCAGAACGAATAGATATGGACTGGCAAACCTGTTGCCCGGCATAAATGGCCAGTCGCTCAAACGTGAGGACACACCAGCGACGACTCCATCCGCCCTCGGCGGTTTGGTCTCGGTGGTACAGGAACCCTTTCTGTATCACTTTTCCTCGCACAGAACTGCGTGTGGCACGATGGTCAGTGCATAATAACAATAATAACAATAATAACAATAATAATAATAATAATAATAATAATAATAATAATAATAATAAATATAATTTGCGAGGAGCTCGGGCGTACTCAAGTGGAGTGGACAATCGCCGATCGTTGGAGGAGCTCTGATGCTGCAACAGCTCTGTGATGCCGAGCGAGCTCAGATTACGTCGAAGAGAGCGCCGCTTGGAGGTGGCCCTCGCAGTGGTGGCGCCGCTGCCGTGCGAATCAGCGCTGGCCGGGCTCGGTACGGCCAACGACTTGACCGTCGTTGATCGTGCCGTGACGCTTGAGC
Organism: Acanthamoeba rhysodes; assembly: GCA_000826385.1. Classification (NCBI taxonomy): domain Eukaryota; phylum Discosea; order Longamoebia; family Acanthamoebidae; genus Acanthamoeba; species Acanthamoeba rhysodes. Next base: position 181,346 of record CDFC01060429.1, on the reverse strand, counting down.
TCAAGTCGCGCTGCGAGAGGGAGGCGTGGCTGGTCGTAGAACGCCTGCCGAAGAGACCGGATCGCTGGGAGTTGCTCTGCTTGCCACTGGACGGCTGTGCGCCCTTTCGCCTCGGACCATCGCCGCCCTCGCCCCCGTCCCTATCGCTCGAGCCCTTCCGCCCACTTCCTCCTCCTCCACTCCCTCCTCCTCCTCCTCCAGACGCGGCCGAGCCCTGGTCGCGCATCGACCCACCGTCGCTGTCCCTCAGGCTCGCCTTGGCCGCGCCATCCACCATGAACAGCGCCTCAAGGCCACTCGCGCCCCGGCCCAGCGAGCTCTCCTTCTCCTTGCGATTGGCCACAGTCTTCTTGCCGGTGTCCAACTTGCCCGAGGCGTCCACGGGCTCGCCGCGCCATGCCAGCCCGCCACGCAAGAAGTTGCGCGCCAGATAGAGCACCCCCTCTGGCATGTGGGCCGATGTGTTCTCCTCCGCCTCCGCCTCCTCCTCCTCCTTCGCGTCGTCCTGCTCCTTCTCCGCTGCGATCTTGTCCTTGTTGAGCACGGCAAACGAGACCGCCCGCGTAACCGTTCTACGCCGGTTGACGCGGACGGAACCATGCTGCGTTCCACGCAAGGTGATCTCCGCCAGCACCGCGTGTCGGTGTTCTGCACGTGCGAAAAGGTGAGGGGGAAGAGGAAGGAAGAAATTAGAGACTTCGTCAGCAGAGAAGTAAAGATGGGGAGGTGCCTTTATGGCCAGGCACGAGCATGAGTTGCTCAATGGCAGATGCTATGACCTGAAGCCACTCCTTCAAGGATGACAACATCAACAAGTTGTCAAAACACACACGCACACACGACACACGACACACGCACACACGACACACGACACATGACACACGACACACGACACACGACACACACTATGATTGAGGAGAGTCGTACTGTTTTCTCGGCTTGTGACCGCGAGACAAAGATGAACGTTACATCAGGAGCGCACAGCTGCCACATGTGCTTGCGATCCCCTATATGCATAGTGTGCGATGTTTACGAGAGGGAGAGAGAGAGAGTTGTGAGGAGCAGGCCTACTTGATGAGACAATAAGTAGGAAGGGGCGCACGACCTGTCGAATCGGGCAGATCCCGAATCCAGACCTCGCTGAGCAGAAGCTTTCCGAACATGTCGTGCTTGGCCTTGGCAAAAACCGAAGAGCGAGTCTTGCGGAAGCGCGTCGTTGATGTGGGACTGTTGGTCCACAAGTTGTTCGAGAAGGTGGGCGCGTTGTGTGCAAGCACCATGTCGTCGAAGAGGTAGAGCCACGACAGCTGCTCCTTCCATCCGCACACAGTCCGTATAGCGTCGCTCTTGATCCAGGACCGTGTGACGTCCACAAAGGCGTCGTACCGGCCCACGTCCATGCAGTGATAGTGCTGGCTGACCAGCTGGTCGGCCGCTTCGGCGGTTGCCCCCTTGGAGGCGGGCGTCAGGTGTAGACTGCCGCTCGAATCTCTCCTCTTCTCGCCCAAGGAGGAAGACAGTGAGGGAAGGATTGCTGATGCCGCAGGACCCTTCCTACAATTAAAAGAGATTGACCATCCACCCACACGTTAGACCTATGTGCTGCCGCTGCCAAAGGCTCCACTAGCCGAGTGCTCAGCGAGGGCTGTGGCAACGCGCAGTGGTTTACCTGTCAATTTCCTTGGTGATGGACACAATGATGGAAAGCGCCACACTTACGCCCTCCTTGTCAACGTGCCCCTCGGATGTGTATTTGATGAGCTCCTGGACACACAACAAACGCCGGCGTTTTGAGATGGTGTTCCAAAGCACTCCTCCCGTGTCAAGCAGTACCTTGAGTAGAAGCTGATAGCGAGGGATTCGTTGCACGGGCATGATCAAAAACGCCGCCAAATCCAGGTTGTTGCACTCGGGCCGATTTTGACACAACTGCGGAAGGACTGGGTGAACTGAATGCGCATACAGGAATGAAGACCCTACCGGCACGACATACCCGAACGAAGCTCTGCCACAGAGGATTGGTGCGCACAAGTTGGCGGCGTAGAACGGAGGCCTGGTCTCGGTTGTAGCAGTAGGGGTAGTAGATGCGCATCAAGGGGAACTAGTGCATCAGCGCGGGCGGCGAGATGTTAGTTCGACGCTCGCACAACACAACCACGAGGGATCGATCCAATAGTCGCACCGTTTCGATGAGGATATCAGAAATTATGGGTTCCGAGTGACCTTCGTCAGTTTTCTTGTCCTGCCAGCTGCGCGCGCGCTGCTCCAGCTTTTCCAGAAAGGCCTTGCTGAGCGTCCAAATGTCCTCAATGTTGGAGAACATGGTGTTGATCTCCTCCCACGTCACTATGCCATGCTCACGTGCATTCAACGGCTCGAGGTAGACCTGGAGACCACCACCACCACCACCACAGTTAGGCACGGACACGACACATGCGCATAGACGTCTTCAATACACCACACGGTAAACAGTCGGACGAGGCGTGCCTTGATCAAGGTCTTCATCGCGCTCGCATAGCGACGCTCGGTGGCGAGCAGTTCATTGATCACTTGCAGCCGCTTTTTGCACAGGTATTGTTGCCGCGCCTAGTACGCGCGCCAAGACAAGGTGCGAGAGTGATCAGATAAAAGGTGCCCAAACATGCATCAACAGGTAACAACGAAAGACTGGCGGTTACAGCGTACCACCTCGTTGTTATTCGCGGTTGAAGGGTCCCGATCGGCAACGCGTGCAAAGTCACCTGGCAAAGGCGAACAGCAGTTCAGTTGTTCTTCAGTGTGAGTAAGTGGTGAGAGATTGAACTGTCGGTGTCAAGTTCCACATACCTGAGTTCATGTTGTTGTCTTCATTGTTGATCTTGGACGTCAGAAGCGGCGACGGAACGAAAAAGGGGCCGGCTTCCTCTTGCTGGAAACAGTCGAGCGCCTCCTCCTCCCCGGATTCGATGAAGGCTTCGGGCATCTCATCGGCGGCGGCGAGGCTCTCTTCGTCGAGATCCGCCCAATTATTGCCTTTGCTAGCCGACGGCGCGACTTCGGCTCCTCTCGCGGAACGAGGCGAGGAAGATGCGCTACCGCGCGTGGAGGCGTGTTTCCCCGAAGCGCGACTGGTGGACGGACGACGCGCAGAATACGGAGATTCCTTGCCCGTCCGCGGCGTGGCCAGATTCTTGATGTTGTAGACTTCGCTCAGCCTAACTTCAAGTGCGTCCACGACCATGCGAACGGATGGCTTCTTGGCCTCGGCGCTTCCCTTGAGCATGTCTACATCCTCGGCAGCAGCAGCGGCGGCGCTGTTGGTCGCTTCGAGTTCGCGAGAGGTGTTCCTTTCCCTCGCCGTGTGGGGTCGCCTTTCCTCTGATCCCTTACGAGTCACTGCTTCGGGCGAACTGCCTAAGGTGCTGCCACTGCTGCCGCTATTGACCGTCATGGTGGGGCGGTTGTTGCCGCCGTGGCTGCTGTCGTGCTGAAGATTCTTCGGTTCGGGGGCAGAGGAATCCTTACGCAACGTTCGGTAGACATCGCTGAGGCCGGACCGCATCTGACTGAGCTGCTGTTCGAGCGTCGCGACGCAGTGCGAGAGCCTCTCGTTCTCCTGGTTCAGTACGGCGATTGCGCGATTCTTCTCCGTCAACTGCTCATCCGCGCGAAGCAGCTGGTCGTTCAGGTTGGCGCACTTGTTCTCCTGTTCTGTGAGGAGCGCCTTCAGCTTGGCTGCTTCGTCGTTGAGCGCGAGAACGAAGGGATTCGAGTTGCCCGTGCCGTTGTGGTCTGTTTACCTCCGTGAGGCTCCACGGGTCATAAACAGGGGACGGAGGGCGCCTGGCGTGTACCTATTCTTCCTCTTGCTCCTCCTGCGCTGGAAAATGACGCACTCGAAGCGGACAACAGCACAGGCGTCGTGGTGCTGTCGAGTGTGATCGTCTTCCTCCGCTCCTTCCTGTGCGCCAAGAGCCACCCACAAACGAATCAGTCGCCTTGGTAAAAACGGGGAACTCACCACCAGACAAGGAGGCGAGAGGTCGAGTCGGTCAGGGCAGAACGCGGTACCGTTTGAACAATCCTCCTCCCTTTTGCGATGACTCCTTGTCTTCGTGTTCCACGGCCGAATCTGCGGTGCCTTTGAGCGGTGCGCCGTTGGCTTCGCTGCGGGCGTCCAAGGACTTGGAACCCTTCGAGAGGAACGAGAGAGTCCGCGAGCGCCTGGCGCTCTTCCTACTGCTCTTTTGAGACGCGGCCGCGTCGGCACTCGAAACCGTCTCGCTTTCGTCTCTCGTCTGCTGTTGCGGCTGCCGCTGCTGCTGCTGCTCTTCCGCATCGGACGCTTCGCTGCTCCCGCGGCGCCGGGGCCAGTCGAGGAACACCGTCGAGGCCGTGCGCGATCGTCCTGTGTCCTTTCCGTTCCGCCGCTTCTCTTTCAGAGAGGCGCCTCCCTCCACGTCGGCCGAAGTCGCTGGCCAACCGCTGCTGTCGCCGCCTTCCGCCTTACCACCGTCCCGAGCCGCGAGCTTCTGCCGTAGGAGCAGATTCTCATGCCGCAGGTGCACCACGAGCGATGCCTCCGCGCTGTCCTCCACTAGCTGCTGCAAGCTCGTCACTTGGCCGGTGGAGGCTGCTGATGCCTCGTCCTTGCCGTCGTGTCGCGTTAGCTGGTCGAGAAGCCGCTGGAGTAGGCCTCGCTGGGCGGCGTCGATGTCAAGCAGGGACTCCAGCTGGGTCTGCAGCTCGTCTCTCTCCTCGCGCAGCACCCGCCATCCCTCCTCTTCCTCGCACTCGCTCCCCCGTCCGCTTCCTCCCTCCTCCGCCTGGGCTTCGGCCCAGGTGCCAACAAACCCAATCGACCTTCGCCAGCCCGGTGCGGCCTTCTGCGGGGTAGTGCTGCCTTTGTTGGACGGCGCTGGGGAAGATGAGGACGACGAAGGGCTGGGTGCTGAGTAGGAGGCGGGCGCGGGGGTGAGGGAGCTCGAAGCGACAGTGGGGGTGGTGGCCTCCTCAGAAGAAGAAGAGGAGGAAGGGGGCTGGTCTTTGGCAGTGTTCTTGCGAACGAGGAAGGAGAGCTTGTGCAGGCCCGTTCGCCCCGTCTTCTGTGACATTGGCTCGCCGATTTAATCACACGATGATTATTATTACAGGAATTATTATACAGCGATTTCACCTCTTGCAATCCATCTCCGACCAAGGCGCTCCTCTTCCCCTCGCCACTCGGGTGTTCCACACTCCCCCAAACGAAGACGCCTCCCCGTGCCCTTATCCATCTTTGGTCGCGCCGCCAAGATCAGGATCAGCAAAGAGAAAAGCGGAGAGGAAACTCAAGGGCAAAGGCGTAGAGAAAAGTATCCCCCCCCCCCNCCCCGCCCCATAACACATCACACCAAGGCAGGCGCCTGTGAACACCAGCAGCTGCAGCACGGGATGTGGGCCAGCAGCAGCACGGCGAGTAGTTCCTCGGCGTCGGCTGTGCCGCCGGTGGTCGGGCTGACAACGAATGCTGGGGGCAAGCCGGTGACACGGGTATTCGGGCAGCCCCTCGACCCCGAGAGCGGCAACGCTCCTGGCGCCCTCCTCAAGCTCATCCAATACCTTCAGAAACGAGGTGCAGCTCTTCGTTCTCCCCCCCCCCCACTGTGTGCGCAGTACTTTGCGTCCAGCTTAAGCGATTAATCTCGTGCGAAGCAACTGCTGCTCCCCCTCTGCTACACCAGGCAAGAATACACCGGGTTTGTACCGAAAGCCCGTCGAGGAGATAGCTAAGGAAGTGGATGCTCTGCGCAAGGGCGTCATGCTCGGTAAGCTTTCTCACCCGGCGTCCTACGTGCAACGCTCGCGCGCGCCACACACACACCGACCGGCTGTGCTTCCGTCTACAGAGAAAGACCATCTCCAGGTGGCTTCGTACACGAACAGCCCATTCACGGCTGCCGAGGTGATGAGGCAGTTGCTGGCCGCACTGCCAGACCCGCTGCTCACGTGCGATCTCTACGACAGCTTCTTGATTGCGCTTAGTACGGCAGACACCGGCCTTTTTCATGCTTCTTTGCACACGCCACGGGCCAAGCTTGTGTGCAGTGGCGTTGTTGGCTAGCCGCTAATGTCGCTTCTCCACCCCTCCAGCTTTCACAGAGCTTGAGGATCGGCTAGACTATTGGCGGCTGTTGCTGGCTGCGCTCCCTCCCGGCTTCAAGGCCACCACCGAGAAAACGCTCTCACTGCTGCACTTGCTGCACACCCACTCGACCGGGCAGTTTCCTGCCAATGGCAACGTATGTTCTTCATGCCCCCACCTTCACCTCACGCCAGTGCGCTTATGTACTAACAGCGCTCCCGCTCGCTGTGGCAACCAGTACGCACAAAATCTGGGACCCATTTTCGCACCCGTTTTCCTCCGGCCGCGCGCGTTGGGTCCTCACATGGCCCACGATGCCAAACTCGCAGCAGAGGTGACTCAGAATCTTATCGAACACATGCCCTCGCTGTTTGACGTACACGCCCTTCGCCCCTATATCCTTCATTCTGCCCTCTGACCACTGATCTCTCTTTCTTGTGCGTGTAGCCTGCCCAAATGTCAACATTCCACAACACCCCGCGCAGGCAGAAGAGCACGCCCGTATTGACACCAATGAAGCTAGCAACACTACCGCATAGCTTGTATTCCTCCACACCCTCCGCGGGTCCACTGCACCCACTCAGTAAACCATCATCATCCTGACCTCGCTTGGCCTTCATGACGTCATGAAGATCAAACTCTCGGAGGCTAAGAAAGAAATGTACGCACAGATGTACGCCTCTTGTTGTTGACGTTGTTGTTGGTCGCGATGCCGTCTGTTGGACCAATTTTTTGGGGTGTTACTAAACATTTAGAAAATGAATGGCAGCTTAATTTGACGCCATGATAATAATGTCCGCGCTGCCGTCCACAGACACCACGGAGTGGTTGCTCCAAGCCAAGTGAGTGGGTCCTCAATTTCACGCGCACAAGACCCCCCTCCTCGTCTGCAGCAACCAGCCAGCAGTGCACTCCTCCCCGCTTTGTCTCCTGCGCGAGACGAGAAGAAGATCGCCAGTGAAGATCTGATCAACGAAACGAGGCGATCTCCTTGCAGATCAATTTCAATTTCTCTCTAGTTTTGCCAGCGTTTTGCAGAGGCAATCCCTTGCAGCTGCCCTACCATCATCATCATGGTACCGCGTCCTCATCTTGCCTCTCGTTCTTTTTTTTTCTTTCTTTTATTGCGTCGCGCTGATGATGGAGACGTTCCTCTATAAATTTTGAATTCTTACACCACCTCAGGCCGCCGGCAAGAAGAAGGCAGAATGGGTGAACGTGATGAAGCAGGAGGGTCTGGACGACATGACCCTCCTCGCTAAAGTCAGCAACGACGAGATTTGCAACAACGTCAAGCTACGTTACGACAAGGACATCATCTACGTACGTGGCGCAGTAGCCTACTCCACATTGCTATCATCTCCAGTAGCCCTTACCCCCCCCCTTCCTCTCTTTTCTCTTTCGCATGTGAATCGACAGACGAGTATCGGTTTCGTGTTGATCTCAATGAACCCCTACAAGGATCTGCCCATCTACACGGAAGGCGTGCTCGAGGACTACATTGGCAAGAGGTACCACCTCTGTGCCCCCCCCCCAAACACTCTCTGCCCCCCTGCAGTTTGAAGTTGCTAAACATACACGGTTTCCCTTCCCCCCTTCAAAACCCAACAGCCGTTTGGAGCTGCCGCCCCATATCTTCGCCATCGGCGAGGGTGCCTACCGTTCCATGAAGAACGACAAGGAGAACCAGTGTATCATTATCTCGTACGCGTTTCCTCCTCCCCGGCTTGCTGCGTTCGTTACCTTGGGGTTTGGGGGTGTCTCTGAAGGCCACGGTTCTCACTCGCTCACTCACTCGCATGCATGCACCAGAGGTGAGTCGGGCGCCGGTAAGACCGAAGCGGCGAAGAAGATCATGATGTACATCTCCCATGCCTCGTCTAGCAAGGGCGACGTAGAGCGCGTGAAGCACATCATCTACGAGACCAACCCCGTGCTCGAGGCCTTCGGTAACGCCAAGACGCTCCGAAACGATAACTCATCCCGTTTCGTACGCACACGCCTCATCTTTCACTTCAGCACATCTCGAGATCATCATTCGGTTGCTGGTCCCGACTGCAAGCGCTCAAACTAACTCGCTGCTGCTGGCGGTGGTGGTGATGTCGCGACTCTCACAGGGTAAGTACTTCGAGATTCAGTTCAACGCTGAGGGCGACCCCATTGGAGGCATCATCTCGAACTGTACGCGCCCGCTTGCCTCGATACGCTACGCTGCTCAGAGCTGCAAATGAAAGAAGCGTGTGAGCTCACACACACCCCTTTGCCGTACAGTCTTGTTGGAAAAGTCGCGCGTGGTCGATCAGTCCAAGGGTGAGAGGAACTTCCACATCTTCTACCAGTTCTGCCGTGGAGCCAACGCCCAGCAGAAGTGTACACGTCCCGCCTCCAGAGAGAGAGAGAGAGAGAGAGAGAAAGAGAGGAACGACCTCCGTCGACGTGATGTGACTCACGATCTACAAATCCCTATCTGCAGCGGCGTACGGTCTGCACGAGCCCGAGTCATTTGCCTACCTGAATAGGGGCGAATGCACATCCGTCAGCACCATCGACGACGTCAAGTGGTGGCAAGAGACCCAGGAGGCTCTTAATGTCATCGGCATCTCGCCGCAGGAGCAGGACTCGCTCTTTAAAGTCATCGCCTCCATCCTCTGGCTTGGCAACGTCGATTTCCACGAGCAGGGAGATAAGTCCACCGTCCGCGACCAGGACGGTACCGCTCCCCCAGCCGACCCGGCTCGCACTCTCCGTTTAGCTATTGTGGAGGTAACCACTTTCGGGGTTGCTGCTAATCCACTTGTCATGTCTGTCCCCCACCCACGTCAGTGCTCGACTTCGTGGCAACTCTTCTGGGTATTCCGACCGAGTTCCTGGCCAACGCCCTCACCATCCGACAGATCGAGACCAAGCACGGCGCCAGGGCTGGCACCACCTACGCCCTCAACCTCAACAAGATGCAGGTGTGTAATACGCCTCCCGCCCGCCTTGTTGTTTCCATTTGACCCTCTCTCAATGGCCGTCCGGCTCACATTCAATTTGCTTTTAAAATCGGTAACAGGCGATAGGTTCGCGCGATGCCTTGGCCAAGGCCATGTACGCTCGCATCTTCGACTGGCTCATTGCCCGCATCAACCAGGCCCTCGTGACCACGCAGAAGGTGGCGGCCTCGATTGGTGTGCTCGACATCTACGGTTTTGAGGTCTTCCAGGTACGACTGTCCCACCTACGCACGTAGCACCTTTATCCTTTCAACTCGCATATGACTCATCTTCTCTCCCTTCATCACCAACACACAGAAAAACGGCTTCGAGCAGTTCTGTATCAACTACGTGAACGAGAAGCTGCAGCAGGTGTTCATCGAGCTCACGCTCAAGCTGGAACAGGAAGAGTACGTCAAGGAGGGCATTCAGTGGACGCCCATTCAGTTCTTCAACAACAAGATCGTGTGCGACCTCATCGAAGCCACTGTACGTTGCGTCCCATCTTCTTTCTCCTTCGTTACGTTGTAGGTGTGACGGTTTCTCAGCGCTAATGCCAACGGCCGGCGCATCGGCGATGATGTACGCAGCGTCCGCCTGGCGTGTTCTGCGTGCTGGACGACGTGTGTAAGACGGTCACCAAGGTGGACCCCGACAACGCGTTCGCCGATCGATTGTCCGCTTGCAATGGCAACGAGCACTTCAAGCACCGCGGCAAGGCCTTCACCATTAAGCACTACGCCGGAGATGTACGCATACGGCCAACACTACCGCCGCCCTGGCGGCACTCGCCGCATGGCAAGCGCGCTTGATCGTTAACTTGGGATCTTCTCTATTAGGTGACCTATGAAGTCGGAGGCATGCCCGAGAAGAACAAGGACACCCTGTTCAAGGATCTTCTCGAGACCATCAAGCTCGCCGAGAACACCTTCCTCTCGCAGACCCTCTTCCCCGAGGAGGTCGATCGCGACAGCAAGAAGGCGCCCACTACCTTCGGCTACAAGATCAAGAGCCAGGCCAACGATCTCATCGCCACGCTGATGAAGGCGACGCCGCACTACGTGCGTTGCATCAAGCCCAACGACGACAAGAAGTCGAACCACTTCGTCAAGGATCGTGTGATGCATCAGATCGTGTATCTGGGTCTCCTCGACAACTTGAAAGTGCGACGTGCCGGTTTCGCCTACCGTGCTCCTTTCCAGAAGTTCATGGACAGGTACGCTGCTCTCCACGTCGGCTGCTTCCCAATACTTAATTTCTATATATTAACACCAACACGCTGTCTCGTGGGTTTGTTGTTGATCGATCGCGAACAACAGGTACTTCCTCATCTCGAAGCAGTGCTCGTACGCCGCGCAGCGCATCTGGAAGGGCGACGACATCAGCGGTTCCAAGGCCATCCTTGCCGATAACTACATCGGCAACGACCAGTACCAGATCGGTAAGACGAAGATCTTCATCCGTCATCCCGAGACGGTACCCTTCTCCTTCTCATGAAAGGACCTCAACCTTGGCCTCATTCGGTTAGGGTCACCCCCCCCCAGTTCAACTCTGATATATGTTGTTTCCTCCCCTGCTCCCCAGCTTTACCACCTGGAGGACCTGCGTGAGAACTACTGGCACAACATGGTGAACCGCATCAAGAACGCCTACTACACCTACAAGAACTTCCACGGCGAGTGCGTGAGCAGGATCAAGCTGGCCTTCAAGGTGTGGAAGGCCTACCGCGAGGAGATGCTGGTGATCATCCAGCGGGCCTACCGCGAGTTCAAGAACCTCTCGCCCTTCTACGACTTCAGGATGGACAACGAGAAGGTCATGCATGGCAACAAGCAGCGCAACAGGCTTTCCATGGCCTCGGTGCGCAAGTTCTACGGTGACTACCTCGACATGCGCAATCAGAGGGCGCTCCTGGACGCCATGGGCCCTGGCGCCGGCAACGAGAAGGTGCCTTGCTCTCGCTCCTCACCCTTGTCCTCCACACACACACACACACACACACACACACACACGCACACACACACACACACACACACACACAGCACGGCTAACACATGCTTTTGTGTGCCCACAGGTCATCTTCTCGTTTAAGTGTAAGACGGTGGTTCACCCGGGCTTCCTCGGCTCGCCCAAGCTCTCTCCGCGCTATCTGTGCCTCACCGAGCAGTACCTCTACCTGGTGGCCCTGGTGGTCAAGAAGAAGGTGGCCACCCACGTGCTCGACAAGAAGGTGCCCATCAACTTCATCGAGTCGGTGTCGCTCTCGCCCCTGTACGATAACTACCTCATCATCCACTGCCCGCAAGTACGTTTCTTCCTCTCCTTTTCTGCAGCGACGACGATTCCGATCTTGTATGTGCCTTGCGATGCTTACACATCCGACTGTCTGCAGGATGCCGATCTTGTGCTCGAGCTGGACTACAAGACCGAGCTGGTGGCTTGGCTGCGGTCGAAGAAGCCCGTCAACGTGCGATTCAGCGCCGAGTACGCCCCTCCCCCTCTCCGTGCTGACCTTCCGTGCTCCCTGCCTCCGTAAATAGTTTTTAGGCTGATGAACGATCGTTGGCTTTGCCACTTCGTACCCCTTCTTATATGACAGGATCCTCTACATGAAGAAGAAGGGCAAGGAACAGAAGCTGCAGTTCACGCAGGACCTGGACCAGTTCAGGGTCAAGCTCAAGGCCGACCCCGCCGCGACCACCTTCTACAAGAAGCACCACGTCTACACCGTCACCGGTCTTCCCCCCAACTCGGGTACCTGCTCCATCTCTGCTCAAATACTTTCCGCCTTAGTCTTGGTTCTTACGCCGCGTCAACTCCTTTTGTGCTGCTGTCTACATTGTGCAGTCCCTCGCGAGTTCCTCAAGCAGGCTGGTGTGATCCCGCACCAGCAAACGCCTGCGCCTCAGCCCTCGGCGCCTCAGCGAGGCCGAGGCCCGGCGCCGCCGAGAGGTGGACGAGGAGCCGGCCGAGCCCTTCCCATGGGCGGTACGGCCTTAACCACTTCCCTTTCAGGGCGCGAACCATTAGCTAACGACTCCTCTTCTTGATGCGTACTTTTTTTTAGGCGGTGACGAAGCTCCCTTGCCTCCCGTACCCACTGGACCCAGCGGCGGCCCTGGCCCTGCTGGTCCCGGTAGGGGCATGCCCGCTGGCCCAGGCAGAGGCGCTCCCGGTCCTGGCAGGGGCGGCCCCGGTGGTCCGCCCGGCCCGGCTGGCCCCGGCAGAGGCGCACCCGGCCCCGGCAGAGGAGGCCCTGGTGGTACGTCCTCCCACCCACCACTTCTGGTTGCCCACCAGCCTAACTCACCGCCGTTTTGTTTTTTGTGGTCCGCAGGCCCTGCGCCCGGTGGTCGTGGTATGCCCCCGCCCGGCGGCAGGGGTGGCCCCGGCGGTCCTGGTCCCGGCGGCCGCGGAATGCCCGCTCCCGGTGGTGGCAGGGGTGGTCCCGGTGGCCCTGGCCCTGCCGGCCGAGGCGGCCCTGGCGGCCCTGGCCCCGCTGGTCGTGGCATGCCCCCTGGCGGCAGAGGAATGCCCCCGCCCGGCGCTGGTCGTGGTATGCCCCTCTTATTGACCTCGTCCAACGTCGACCCTTGGCCAAGGGCTGACCCACCGCGTGCGTTTTGCAGGAGGACCCGCACCGGCTGCTGCTCAGCCGGCGCTCCCCGCTGTGCCTACCGTGGGTCGCTGTCGGGCACTGTACGATTACGGCGCACAGGAAGCCGACGAGCTGACCCTGCGCGAAGGCGACGTCATCGACGTCATCCAGAAGAGCGGCGAGTGGTGGGAGGGTACCCTCAACGGCAAGACTGGCGTCTTCCCCGCCAACTACGTCGAGGACATCTAATCACCCGCAGCTACACCCCCTATCCGCCCCTCCTGGACGTGGTCTCTTGCGCTTGTTCCTCACGTGAAGCTCTCTTTACGCTCAACAACGAACCCCCCCCCCATTGTACTACTTGCCGTTCACACCATAAATCCCTGCCTTGTTGCATCTTCCCTGAATCATGTGACTACGTCGACAAGGCCCGGCGCAGAAGGGCACCAAAAGGGGTTAGAGGTTAGAGAAAACACACCCAAGAGTCGACCACCACCAGCAGCCCCCCTTCCCCCCGTAAGCGAAGACGACTAGTCATGAACCAGCAGCAGTGCCGTTACGAAAGCAACTTTATCGCAAGCTTCGATCACCGCCCCTCGCCGAAGGACTGCCGCCCCCTCGTTGAACTCAGCGGGCACGCGGTGGTGGGCAGTGGCTGGCGCTTCTCGCCCGCCGACATCCAGCGGCTGCCGGCAGAGCTGGAGGCAGGTACCCTCTGGCCGCTGGTGTGCGCCGCTGCGGGGAGAGGACCGCCTCTGGGCCTCACAGCCGGTGACGGGGATGAGTGGGACGCGCTGGCGGCTCTGGACTGGTTCCAGCGGGTGAAGGAGCTGGACCTGAGGCCTTTCCTCGTGGTCTACAACCAATCGCAGCGCGGGCTGGCCGTGGTCGAACGGCTCAAGATGGCCAACCTCGGCCCCGAAGTCATCGTCTTGGACGGCCTCAGCCTACCTGGTACCTTGCATAACAGCACGCACCACTCTGAACGACCGGCTTGTGCTCACCTACGGAGATCTCGTGGCCCATATCTCCATCCACACCTAGACTCGACCGACAAAGAGGACTGCTACTCGCTCGCCGGCAGCCGCTACGTGGATACTCTACGCTCGCTCTCGCTTCATAATGCCAAACTCCCGCATTCCTTCGTTGTCCACGGCCTTGCCGGTACTCTGTGCTTCTTGTTGTGCCGCGGCCGCGTGGTGTAGGGCCTGTGTGGCTCATCGCTTCGATTCGTTTTCTCCTTGTGTTCGGTCAGCGCTCACCAACCTGCAAGAGTTGACTCTCTCGGAGACCGGCATTACCGACAAAGAGCTTCTTCGTCTCTCGGGTATCATCAAATGGCTCTCACTTCAGTCTCAGTCGCTCACACTGCCCCAACCGCAGGATTGACTCGGCTGGAGCGATTGCAGCTGCGCTCATGCAACATCACCGACTGCGGCCTGGCCGCTTTATCAAGTACGCAAAAAGCGACACTTCTTTGACTGACTGTCACATAACATGCATGTGGGGGTGGGCCGGCATTAGAGATGCCTCTCACGACGCTCGATCTCGAGGGCAATAAGCGCCTCTTCGACTTCTCCCTTTCCGCTTCAGTGCCACTCAACTTTGGTACGCTCCCTCACCCCATAACGATACCGCCACGTGGACGCGATCTATTCACACACACACACACACACACACACACACACACACACACACACACACACACACACACACACACACACACACACACACACACACACACACACACAACATCATGAATGCAGGTGAGAGAAGAGTGTTGATGATTGGCCTGGACGGCGCTGGTAAAACGACGCTCCTCTATCTCTGGCATCAGTGCCAGAAAATGAACGCTATTCCCACGATTGGTGCGTTATGTGGTATGTGCATCCGTTCGTCTCTAGTGTAGCGCGTCGTCTGGTGGCTGTAACTTCCCATCGTCACCCGCCCGCACTCAGGTTTCAATGTGGAGAATATCGCCAGTGCGCATGCGACGCATGTCGTGTGGTACCTCCCAAGACTTCATGTCATGTACGCAGATTGAGAGAGCCAACAAAACCAACGCATCTTTCCGCTGCTTCAGGGACGTCGGCGGTCAGGAGCGCATTCGCCCCTTGTGGAGGTACGGCACACACGAGTGAAAACAGTATTGGGGCTTGCTGCTTACCTCTTGTGCTAGGCACTACTACGACAACACAGACGTACTGATCTGGGTCGTGGACAGCACTCAGGACACCCACACATTCGCGGAATGTACCTCTCTGCCCCCTTTGCCTGCCTCCCCGATCAGCATGCTCACAGAGTGGATATTATCTCTCTTTCTCCAGCGGCCGAGGCCCTCTTTACCGTTTTTCAATGTGAGGATTTGCCGAATGCTGTTCCCCTGGTCGTGATAGCCACCCGGCAGGTGCTTCACCTTCAGAGCGTTGTTGTTGCAACTGCCCTTGGTAACCTGAACAATGCTGCTTTCGACATTGTAGGATGTGCCAGGAGCGGCGTCGCCTGCCGAAGTAGAGAAAGCCATGGGCATTGAGAAACTGGTACTGCGCTTCTCTACTGATCTGGTGTGATGGGTCGATTCTCACCACTTCACCTTTTATCCCGCCAACAGATGCGTGAGAGTAGGCGGCCGTCCTCATGCGTGGTCATGGGTGCATCACCCAGCATGGAAGAGACAGAGCTACGGGCACCACTGCTCCACATGGACTCTCTTGCACAGGACACCATCGTCCAATCACAAGTACCCGAGCGTGTGGAGCACCTCCGGCGTACGACCCTGTCCTTGCTCCTGTTGTGTTTCCCTGCTGCATTGAGTGTACGAATGACACTAACGCGCTCACTCACTAACGCGCGGGGCCATCAGCACTTGCGCCTACCCTCACTGCGTTGAGCCTGGGCAAAACCAATATCACTAGCCAAGGACTTGCCCATCTCACCTGTATGCTCCTCTCGTTCGACAACTCACGCACTGGGGGCAAATGCTGATATGAGTCCCGCTGGGCTGGTGGGTCCTAGACCTCACCAAGCTGGAGCACCTCAAGTTCAGGAATGGCACGATCAACGATCCGCTCACATTCTCAGGTTCGTTTTGCCAAAGATTTTTCCATGGTCAGTCTGCGTCTAGACTGACGGGCGCTTTTCTTCTGAGCGCCTGTAGGGATGCCGTGGTTGAAGAAGCTGAACCTCAGGGGGTGCTCTATCCTTGGGCAGCTCATCCCCACACTTGGGTGTACGCCTTGCCTCTCCTTATGATGGTGCAAAGTGCAGCCTTTCCTCCATAAATCTGACCACATGGTCAGTCTTGGAGTCCCTCAATCTGCGCCAGATCAATCCGACAGGCGGCGCTCCGGACGACCTACCCGCCCTCTTTGCTCGTACGCATCTCCTCGCTCCCCAGACCTGCCTGATAAACGATGACGAAAGCTGACGCCAGTTGTGTCGATTCCATGACTGCAGCTCTTGCATCTCTGCAGGAGTTGATTGTTGAGCTTGGAGATGGAGGAGAGGGCCGTACGTCCACTCCCCATGTCGCTTCTCGTACCACTTGACTGGATTCCTGACACCCGTGCACAACGCTTGTGGCCACCAACAGTTGGCATCTTCCCGCCTGGCCTCAACATCAGGAACAAACAGAAGAAGGAGTCGGGCGGAGTTGGGCAAGGTGGTACAACCGACCACTCGATAACGTTTTTTGGTTCTTGAGCACAAGAATACATGGTTTTCTCACCCTGCTCTGATGGTCTTCTCCCGCAGAGGCGTCATTTAAGCACCGCTCAGTCATGCTGGGTCTCGGCAATTCGGGCAAGACGACGCTTCTCTATCGCGAAAAGGTCAGCACACCCAACCCCGATTCGTTGTGGCACGCCACTGACCGCAGGAAACCGCATGACAGTTGGGTGAGGTCGTGACCACCATGCCAACGATCGGATTTAATGTCGAGACGCTGTGGTACCCCAGGTACGCGCAAGCGTGCAGCTTCAATCTTTGTGCCTACTCACGTCTTTTCCAGATTGGACGCCAACATCACCATGTGGGACGTCGGTGGCCAGAAGAACGTACACGTTTCTTCTTCTCCCCCTCTTTTCGTGACCGCCGCGCTTCCATAACACGACACACGCACACCACACGAAATGGCAGCTACGACCTCTCTGGCGGCACTACTGGCACGACAACGATCCGTCGCTGGTGTGGGTGGTCGACGCAAGCGACCGCGAAATACTACGCGAGTGTACGTTTTACTAGGCCACCTTGCCGGAGACCTGCTCAGTTCGCTGCATCGTCCCTCCATCTTACCATCACTGTGTGCGTGTGCGGCGTCCTCTGTGGATGCAGCCAAACAGGAATTGCACCGGGAGCTGACCAACAAAAGGGACGTGCTCTTACTCGTGCTGGCCAACAAGTGCGACCTGCCGAACAAAATGCCGCGTACATGGATCCCCGCTTCATTCATGTATCCGGCCAGCCCGCACTGACATAGCTGTACGGCCAGTCGAGGAGATCTCGCAAGGCTTGGACCTGGCGAGTCTGGGCAATCCCTACATTTTGCATGAATGCTCGGCGACAACCGGCGAGGGTACTCTCTCGCGCGCTTGGTATTCGCCAGTGAGCGCTTCTGTGTTGACCTATAATCATTTTTACTTGCCAGGGGTGACCGAGGCGTTGCACATGCTGGCGTCGCAGCTGAACAAGATGGCGCCGATCCTGCTCGATTAGCAGTGTAATAGGCGTTGAACCAAAAAGGTGGTTTTTACAGAGCTGGTGCCCACACGCTGAAGGTCTTGTCGTAGAAGGAGCAGCTGCCGACAAGGCTGCCGCCATCGGCGTCGGTGTGGTACGACCAGTCCACCCCGTAGGCCAGCGACTCGTGCCTGCCCGTGTGCTCCGCCACAATCTCGATGTCTGGCCGGGGCCAACACGACACGCAACACGCAACACAACAGTGACTTAGCTCTACATCCGTTCTTGTGGTTCTACGGCGAGTGACGTACCGCCTCCCTCCGCCCATCGCATGATGAAGAAGCCGCGGTGCATGGCGGCGATGACGAAGAGACGCGAATCGTGCGGATGCCATTTTATGCGCCACACGCCACCGCCCTCGGTGCCTCGCTGGGCCACCGGCTGTGCTCGCCCGGTCATCATCCTCTTGTCCCAGATCGATACCAATTCGTCATAGCTACATGGCACACACGGCACGAACAAGGTGACATGTGTTGAACACAACGTCAGACGACAGAGGGTAGCGACAGGGCACACACACACACACACACACACGTGCCTTCCCGTGGCAACAGTGTGTTCAAGATGAGGATGCGATTGCACTGTCGTGACCCCCATGTCGTGCCTGTGCGCAAGTGTGGCATGTCGTCAGTTCCGCCTGCTCTGGGGAGTAAGGAGAGTACCGCGGCTGGGTACCGCTTGGTGAAAACGGGTGAGTCGGTGCCGGCGCGCAGATCCCATAGCTTCAACGTGCAGTCGTCGCTCCCTGTCCACTGGTGTCAGCCCAGTCGCACGGGGGAGGAGGGCGAGCGGGCGTTGGGGAGGGCTGAAATGTGCCTGAGTAGACGATATTCGGGTTCCAGTGATCGTAGGCTGCGATCCAGGCCTCCAGCGAGTGGGCCTGCCACTGCTGGTCGCACACGAGCTCGACGGGTGTGCAGCGCCACACGCACAGATGCCCGCTCGAGTAGCTCGCCACGACGGCCGGCTCCACCCTGGTGGCGTTGGTGTGGTTGGCGGTCGGAAAGGCGTGCGTGTGCGTGTGCGTGTGCGTGTGCGTGTGCGTGTGCGTGTGCGTGTGCGTGTGCG
>CDFC01060429.1:145216-158230 GCA_000826385.1 Acanthamoeba rhysodes | reverse complement strand
CACACACACACACACACACACACACACACACACACACACACACACACACACACACACAGCTTGGATCGAGCTGTCGCTGGTTGTGAATAATCGATTCTTGCCTCTCTTCTACGAGCTTCTCTCTTCTGAGGACCTCAGAGAAGAGGTCTGCGAGTGCCTCTACGAGGTGCCCTATCTATCGCGCTGCACCACCACAGCAAGCAGGAAATTTAGTGCTGATATTAAATCGTACATTGAATCGGTGGTGAACAGATCGTTGTGCGCGGCATGGACACGATGCTTAAGCTTGACTTGCTGCACAAGCTTAACCTCTTGCCGATCATCTCATCCATCAAAACCGAGGTAGAATCCGGGTATGTGGGTGGTCGGGATCTCGTCGTACTGAGACGTCGTATCGTTGGTCGTGTTGCGCCGTGTCAGGACGAAGATTTTCAAGTCAAGCTGGCCAAGCTGGTCAACGCGATCGGCGTCGAGCTCATCTACGGCTGGACTGCGGTACTACACTTCCTTTCCCCGTTCGCTGATGGATGCATTCACAGTGACGCACGTGCTGCACCCAGATCCAAGTAATGGTGGCACAGCAGAAGGTCGGACCCGACGTCGAAAGTACGCCCAGCTGCCTCGATGGTTGTGGTTAACGGGCGATGACTCACATTTGCCTCTACTGATATGTGTTGCTTTGTGGAATCATTTGCGGCGCAGAACAAAGCAAACAGATGGTCAATGCGGCTATGGCTCTGATGTGGCCATACCTCAATGCCGAAGATGACCTCGTGTACGTGCCCCGCTTCATTTCCTCGCGCGCCTGTTTCAGTCGACGACCAAGCGATGGGAAAGCAGCAGCCTGACGTGTGGTTTCCCTGGCCCGGTAGGTCGGAAGAGGTGGTTCCCCTGGCAAAGTGCTTCGTGGAGAAGGTGCAGAAGGACAAAGAGCTCACGGAAGAGGAAAAGGAGCACTTGCGGAAGCTCCTCACCGTCCTGGCCAACAAGATGAAGTACGACTCCTCGTATGACTTCTCAAAGCCGGACCAGATCGAGCTGGAGTTCCTCCAGTACCGCAAGGTATGAGCGAGTTACATCCTCGATCCACCTTAACGTTCCGTACACCTTGCTCCACTGGTTTTCACATGCACCTTATTCTTCAGGAGTTGAGCAACTTGTTCCGGAAGGTAGTCAAGCTGTGCCCGGAGATGTCAGTCATGTTCGTGTCGTCTCTCGTCCGAGCGTGCTTTGCCAACATCTCGGCGATGTCTTTTGCCGATGTCGAGGTTTCTCTCTACCTCCTTGGCCTTCTCAGCGACGCTTCCACCCAAGTCGGTACCGTTGTGCCTCTCAGCTCCTCCGTTGTCTCTTCGGGTCACTCTGACAACCTCTCCTTCGGGTGCTGTGTGCGTGTGTGCGTGTGGTTACAGATTCTCGCTTTTTCTCTGAGATGCTGGTGGCACTCGTTTCGTCAGGTATGCACAACCTAGCTTGAAGAGTGCGAAAAGCCCGTATAGACCCAGACCGTCGGAGCTAGCTCTAACAACGCCACGTGCAGACGTGTGGCGATACCCGCATCGGGCGGTGGTCCTGACGGCCTTTGAGACCGCCATCAATTATGCACGATACCTGCCCAACGATGCTGCTGTCATCTCCAACTTTTTGGGCGCTTTCTTCGGCACGAGGTACTCAATTCGTCATTTTCTTAAGGCGGTGGTGCTGAAGCCGACATGTGCGATCTCTGGCCGGTTGTGTGGCTTCTCTCTATAGTGGAATGCGAAGTAGCGATCTCACGGTGCGCAGCCGAGCCGCTTACATGTTCTTCCGGCTCTGCCGAGCCCAGAAGAATCTCCTTCTCCCCTATCTCCCTCAGATCCTCGCTGCGTCTCAGGTACCCACACCACACCACACCACACACCACACCACACCACACCACACCACACCGTCAAGTCCTTGTCGGCTTAACGCATACGCATCATCCTTGCAGGATCAACTTGTGGTGAAGCTGGAGGCCGATAACGTGCTGCCCTACGATAGCCAGCTCTTCTTTTTCAACGGCATCGGGCTGCTGCTGTCCGCCACCAAGGACAAGAAACTGCAGCAGGACACGCTCAAGGTACTCCTTACCTCACCGTGTAACAGAGCCGGTCACGAGTTGCGCTGACGCCAAAGGGTGGTCATGACGCTGCGTGCAGAGCGTGGTGGGCAAGTTCCTGGACCAAGTGGAGGAAATATTGGCCAAGGAGATCTACAAGCAGGACACGGTTGAAAGGCCGGTTTGCGCCAATTATTTGCAGCAGGTCGTGGCGGTGGTCACTGCCCTCAGCAGCGGTACACACGCACGCACGCATGCACGACGTGGTAGTGAGTCAAGACTGAGTGGCGCGTGCAGGATTTGGTTCGCTTGAGGGCCAATCCGGAATGGAGGAGCTCTTGGCCATGTGGAGCCGAACGTCTCACGTCGCTCTGCGAATTGTGGCAGCCATTCCACAATATCCCGACTTGCGCCTCAAGGTGATGAAGTCCCCTGTCGAACATTCAGCAGCGCCGCTCAATTACGTGTGCGCGCTGGTGCGATTTGTTCACAACAGGTGCTCTCGTTCCTGCACAGAATGGTGGAATCGATCGGCACGCACGTCCTGCCGTATTTACCTCTGGCCTGCCAGGTTTGCCGCCCACCGGGTGCCGCAGAAGCTGTGTCGCTCACCACACACACACACACACACACACACACACACACACACACACACTGTGGCATTGGACAGGTCTTCATTCCCATATTGAACAGTGGATCGGTTTACACTTCGACCGATATGACGAAGGAACACCAGGACTTCGTTCGCCTGATTACGCAAGCCATCAATCGCTTCAAGGCACGTACACACAGCACGACAAATCTCGAGGTGCCTGCTTACGCGCAATGTTGGTTGTGGGCATCGACACAGGACAAGGTGCGTAACATCGTCGAGGAAATCGTGGGTCCGGTCATTCAGAGTCAAGTCTGCCCGCTGGTGTCCGCCCTCGCTCAAAAGTTTCAGGCCCAAGCTAGCGATGGTGCGACGCCACACTCTCGATCTCCCATCCATTTGGCGAGACCTAACATTTGGTCGTTGTTGCTGTTGTAGATGATGAGGTGGAGATTGACGTCGTCAGCGAGGAGGAGCGTGAGTGGACAGACATGATCAAGGGCTACCTGCTGCTCATCCAAAGCGTGCTAGGCCACTCTCTTTCGTCCACGCTCATCGCACAGGTGCGTCGTAGCACCGCTCCGATCGCCTTTTCATTTATACACCTAACCGTGAGGGGGGTTCCACGATTGAGAAGAAAAACGGACCATACCTTGAGGCGCTGCTCAAGGCGCTGCTCTTGGCGACGACAGCCAGCGACGACATTTCTGTACGCTCGCTTGCTCGCTTTCTGCCTACAATGTCGGCGGCGCTGATCAGATGTCGCCGTCCGCATCACAGCTTAAGAAGCAATGCGTGACCACGTTGCGTATGATGATCGAGGCATGGGCCGGCAAGATCACTGTTGTTTCGGACCCCAACGAAAGGTGCCTAAGGGGTGAACTGCTTTCGTTTTTCGTCAGCGATGGCTGGCTAACGTCCAACTTCACCCTATCTTCTCTTCAACAGCGGAGGACAGCAGATGATTGCTTTCCAGCAGGCGTTCAACGTGTTTGTGTTCGAGCACTGCGTGCCGCTTTTCTTCATGCTGCCGCTCTCGCCCGACTTCAGACCAGCCGACGCTCAGTGCAGCATGGTGCGGACCATTTTCATTTTGATTATACATAGTGAGACGCACACACCACACCACACCGAAGTACACATCGACTGATGCATGCAGCTTAGATCCTGGGCGAGATGAGCAAGATGCAGAAGACGCTTGTGGAGCGATGCGGACAGGACGCCCTGCGTCACATCAAGAGCGTGGTGTGCCAAATCCCCAACTGCTCGGCACAGGCCACCGAGGAGTACATGCAACAGCTGCTTCAACCCCTCAAGCAGTTCGACCCCTTCTACAAGGTACAATTATAACTTCACATCACTGGGCCTTCTCCTTCATGTACGACGCTTGCGCTCTGCTTGTTGACACGTGGCCCGAGCAGAAATTCGTGCAGGCTGCTCGCATGCAAGCCCTCTCTGGCCCACTGTCTCAGTGACCACCGCCCCCCCCCCTTGTACCAAAGACTCAATTATACTACTAACTAAATAAATAAAAAAAGCAGCATAAAATTGAAAATAGAGCAAAATGAAATCACAGCATTTATGGTCCTGACCAGACAAATGAAGGCCAAGCTAACGGAGTTGGTTGCACGAGGGTCATGACAAAAGACGGCCAGAGACGGTCGCGTGGGCCTTCGGCCACTCGCCCCTTTTTGTGTGATTGCTCCGACTCGCGACCCGCAGCATTATTCACGCGTTTCGCACCGAGTCGTTCACCTGCGCCCACGGCTGCGTTTGGTTAGCATCTCGTTCCTCGGTTCACTTCACTCCTTCACCGCCCACACTTGTGTTTGGTTAGCATCTCGTTCCCCAAAAGCTCTTTGCTCGCCAACTAAACATCTCCTTGAGGCCAAATCTCGCGATGGAGACGAAGACGGGCGAGAAGAGCGGGGCGGTGAAGCGATTCCGCAAGAATGCCTACGCGCCCGTGGCCTCCAAGCTGTGGGCCATCCACGGCCAGTACTACGATCTCGCCAGCTTCGTCGATTCCCACCCAGGCGGATCGGAGATGCTGCTCCTCGGCCGAGGCCGCGATTGCACAGAGATGTTCGAATCGATCCACGCCCTATCGAAGCGTAACGTGCACGCACTCCTGGCCAAGTACAAGGTGGAGACGCCCGAGGGAGCGCCCCCGCCCCCCGTGGAGCTCTTCGCTTGGAAGCCAGATGGCTTCTACTCGGTCCTGTCGCAGCGGGTGCGCAAGCATTTCGAGCAGACCGACGGCAACTACAAGGCCACAACGGCCTACTGGTTCAAGGTGACCGCCTTCTTCGTGTCGTGGCTGGCCCTCATCTCCTACGCCTACTCCACGGGCTCTCTCTTCGCGGGCCTCCTCGCCGGCTTCGTCATGAACATGATCGGCTTCACCGTCATGCACGACGGCTCACACTACGGTACCGTACCCACTCCCCTGCACATCTGCAACGATATGATATTTTTGCATTCATTCCATCTGCCTATTCGATTTGCCACGCGTAATTATTTATAATTATTACTATAATAATTGTTATTATTATTATTATTTACGAAGCGAGAATAGGACACGTGACACAAGCGTGACTCATCTCTTCGCGCGCGCGTGTGTGTGGTGCGCAACTCCACACCTGTTTAGGTATTAGCAAGAACCCGTTGGTCAACAGAGTGCTGCACACGCTGTGGAGCGACTGGAACCTGTGGTCACACTTCCTCTGGCTGCGCCACCACACCTACGGCCACCACTCGTACACGGGCGTCTACAGGCGCGACCCCGATCTCGTGAACGGCCAGATCTTCTTCCGCAAGCACAGCGAGAGCCCGTTTAAGGCGCAGCACACGCAGCAGTGGTGGGTCGCCTACGTGCTGCTGTGGTTCTTCCCCAACCAGCACGTCGGTCAGTCGCTCCTCTACCTCCGCGCGTGGATCTTCAACACTATCTTCGGCGTGCACCTCGAGCGCATGTCGGCCATCGACCTACTGGTGAGCACGGCCATCTACGTGCCCTCGCTCTACTTCCACCTCGTGCTGCCCTTCCAGCTCCTGCCCACGAGCGTAGCGTTGGCCATTATGGCCCTCTACTGGAGCGGCCAGGGCCTCGGCTACGCGCTTAACATCATTCCCAACCACGACACCTACGAGACGCACTCGCTCGTGAGCGTCCCCTCGAACGGCCTGCGCGACTGGGGCGAGCAGCAGCTGCTCGGCAGCGGCAACCACACCACCGACGGCGGCCTGTGGAGTACCATCGTGGCCACGCTCTGGGGCGGCATGAACTTCCAGATCGAGCACCACCTCTTCCCCTCCGTCTCGCATGTGCATTACCCGGCCATCTCCAAGATCGTCCGCGAGACGTGCGTCGACTTCAACTTGCCCTACACCACCCACTCGTGGTTCCACGCCATCCGCTCCTTCGGCAAGATGCTCGCTGCTCTCTCCCTGCGCTCCTCCTACCGTCCCTCCGATGCGCCGCCGCCCAAGCAGCGCAAGCAGGACTAATGACTAGGATCGGAAGCGGTGCAACGAATCAAGCGCCAACGACTTTCTCGAGGTAGGTACGCTTCATCCTCACGCCACCTTCTTCTTTCTTCAAGCTTGATTAGGATGACTTCTTATAAACCCAGCTCGATGACATTCATTTCATGATTATACTTGTAATTCTGCTTCTCTGAACACAAGCTACACTGTTCGTTTTAAGATCTCCTTCTCCACCAGGCGTCAGACGCTGACAATGGCCTCTCTCTCTCTCTCTCTCTTGTTAGTGGCAGGCTTTCGGTGTACTGCACGCAAGGAGCACTGTCCCCTGTACACGTTCGCAGCTAGCTGCCCGAATGATGCCGTCTTTTTTCTTTTTTTTCTTTTTTTTTCTTTTTTTGTTCTGCATTGCGTTTGTCTTCTCGACTCCCCACCCTCTTCTCTTGCGCCTTCTTGTCCAGGGCGTTGTGCAGTAGTAGTAGTGGCGCACAGCCACAAAGCTTTTGTGTCCCGTCATTATTTAGCAATAAACCAAAATATAAATAAAATAATAGTGATGGAACGAACAGAAATAAAAAAAGAAAGAAAGAAAAAGAAAAAAGAGGCGGGACACGTCACGCCAGAGGTCAGAGATGGGCAACGAGGCCTCCACCGCGGGTGGACCCAAGGTGGGCTACCACGTACTGAAGGTGCGTGCTTCAACCGTTGCAGTGAACTTCGCAAAAGACCTTGGAGCGGCGAGTCGGCTCCAAGGTCGACGCAACACGCAGATCGGATCAGATGGGCTCACGGTGCAGTGGTTGGCCGCAGGTGGTGGCACACTCGCCTGGGGCGCAAGCAGGGCTTGCCCCCTTTTTCGACTTCATCGTCGCCGCCAATGGCCAGGTGTTGGTAGAGTACCCACAACAACGACGCACGTCTGGTTTCCGCCCGCTGCTCATGTGCCCAATGCGCTGTGGCGGCACACACGACACAACAGAACAGGGAAGACTCAAGGCTGGTGGACGCCCTGCGCAGCAACTTGGAACACGAAGTCGACCTTTCGGTCTATAGCACCAAAACCGAGCAAGTGCGAAGTGCGTTCTTCTCCTTCCTCACTCCACGCTGTGTGCTTATCGTGGCACGATCGCTCACCGTGACCACATTGCTCACCTCATCAGAAGTGAAGCTTATTCCGAGCCTTCAGTGGGGCGGCAGCGGTATTGTTGGTACGATCTCACTCTTCCGTTGTGGACTTGGTGCTGTGCATCAACTACTCAACGAAAGCACTGTGCAGGAGTCAGCACGCGCTTCTGCTCGATAGCTGCCGCCAACGAGAACGTGTGGCACGTCTTGGTAAGGCCTACACATCACAGACCTCTGATGCATTGGTCCACTCACTACCCGCATCGTACACGCTAAACGTACTGGAAACAAAATAACAGGAGGTGTCGCCCAACTCACCCGCGGCTGAAGCCGGTTTGGAGAGCCACCTGGACTACATCGTGGGCACACCGGAGCTTGCGTTCAACGATCCCGAGGACTTCTTCACCTTGATTCAGAACAACGTCGGCGTGGCTGTGCAGCTCTATGTATACAACCTGCGCGACGACAACATCCGGCTTGTGTCTTTGCGCCCCCGCAAGGACTGGGGCGGCGTTGGCTGGTACAAGACAAACGACCATTCTCTCCCCCTCTTCAATCAACTCGTCACCGCTAACCTCATCCGTGCGGTGCATGTTGTTCGCAGCTTGGGATGTGGCGTGGGCTATGGCCTGCTGCACCGCATCGCTCGCGACAGAAGGGCAACACTAGCGCGGTACGGCATTGCGGTCGAGGACACCGAACTCGGCGAACAACATGATGCCCCCGTCACGTCACCGAACAGCGTGACCGTCCCTCCCGCGGTGGTTCCGCCTCAAACACAACCAGTATCCGTGGCCACCATCGCAGCCGCCAGCAGCGTCAACACTCCGTCATCGACGCCACCGGTACCGCAGCACTCGCCGGCTCAGAGCGTAGGAGAGCATTTTGCCCACAGCCCTCAAACTTCTGACGCCCCAGCTCCCGCTGGTGCCACTCCTGCGGCCCCGTACAGCCACAACCAGCCCTCCCCTTCGATCGCCACCACGATCGGCAGTGCTGGTGCTCCTGCGATCACGGCGCCATCGACGCCCCTGTCGCGGCCCCTCTACAACCCATCATCGACGCCCTCTGCGATGAGTCCGCCTTCTTCCATCCCCACGTCGAACCCGCCACTCCTCTCGAGCCCTCTGCGCACTCCACTGAGCGGCGGCTCCCCGTACGGAAGTGGCAGCTTCCCTTACGGAAGCGGCCACGGCATTCCGTCGCCTTTCACCGGTGGCCTCCCTGTGAGCACTCCACTGAGCGGCGGCTCTCCGTACGGAAGTGGCAGCTTCCCTTACGGAAGCGGCCACGGCATTTCGTCGCCCTCACCCACGGGCCCGACTGCGCCGACCTCTCCGCTCGGCGGCCTGCCGCTCCCGGCCCTCTCACAGCCGCCGACGTCCCTCGCGCAGTCCTACTATAGCCCAGCTCGCGGGCAGTATTTCCCGCCTGGCGGGTATGGCGGCCTCGCCGGCGCCCAACCATCATACCTCCCCGGCTCCTTCACCCCCGCATCCCCCGTCAGCACTCCTCCGCACTCGGGAGGCGCACCTACCAACCAGCTGCAACAGCCCCTGCACACCCAACACCCTCAACAGCAACAGCCTTTCACTCATTGAGCTGACCACCCGCACACAAACATAAACAGCGAGTTTCTTTTTATTTTTCTCTTCTTTTCCCTGGAGGCTGGTGTTCAGAGAAGCGGAGCCAGGACTTTTCTTTGCCTTTGGTCGCCACGCAGGCCACACTTCACATCATCTGTTTCCTCTGTTCCGCAGCATCGCTGATTGTGTATCGTATGATCTTCAAGAAGCCTGCGGTGCATGTACAGCGTCTTTCCTTCGATGATTTCTACATAATTGAGCAGGTGGGTGAAGGCACCTATGGGTAGGTCTCCCCTCTTTTTTTAATACATTATCAGGTTATATTCACTCTTAAACATTCATCATTCCAGGCGTGTCTTCAAGGCGCGCAATGTTCACACAAACAAGCTTACAGCACTCAAGGTCGTCTTTCCTACTGAGGATGATGAGGGGGTACTTCTGCCTTCTCCATTTGCATCATTTTCTGCATTTACCCCACCCCATCAAATCCTCTTTCTAACATGCATTCATGCATCAGCTTCCTTTCACAGCAGTCAGGGAAATCAAGTACCTGCAGATGCTGAGCGACAATCCCAACGTGATTAAACTCGAGGGAACCTTCTTCACGAGAGGTACGTTCTGAGGCCAGCCACAAAATGGCGCTACGTGACCGGCGCCCGTTTAGCCTGAGCTGGACACGATGACGGTCATTGACACCACGTTTGTGCGCTCTGTGCAGATGGCGAGCTTGTCTTGGCCTTCGAGTATATGGAGAATGATCTCTCAGGCCTTCTGTCGCTGAAGAACCTCCAATTCAGCCCGGCGCAGACCAAATGTCTCTTCAAGCAGGTGCTGGAGGGCCTTCACCAGTGCCACCGTGCGGGCATCATGCACAGAGACATCAAAGGTAATAGGCAGCAGCGTAGGCCCAACCTCCCTCCTCTACTATTAGAGGAGGTGAGCCACACGGTTTAGCTAAACCACGTGCTGTTCTATCTATCTATTGCTCTCGCCCGCTCTCTTCCGCGGCTTCGCTCGCATAGCGGCCAATCTGCTGCTGAACAATGGTGAGCTGAAAATGGCCGACTTTGGCCTAGCCTCCAACTACCTCCGGCGACGCACGTTCTCAACCAACGTGGTGACGCTTTGGTATCGCGCACCCGAGCTCCTGCTCGGCGTCAACGCCTATGGCCCCAAGGTGGACATCTGGAGCGCGGGGTACCCCTTGCCTTCCTGCTCTATTGTGACCTTTCGTTTGTTGCTATAGAGATGAAATACTTATGCGCCATTCTGTATGTGGGCGTGATAGATGCTTGTTCATCGAGCTCCTGACGCGACAGTCGCCGTTCCCCGGTAGGGAAGAAAAGCACCAGCTGGAGCTCATCGTACGGACGTGCGGGACACCCGACGAGGAGAACTGGCCTGGCGTGACCAAGCTCGAGGGTTACAAGCAGCTCCAGGGACTCATGGGCCATAAGAATCGGCTGCGAGAGGTCTTCGGCAAGTTCGATCCTCGGGCGCTCAATCTCCTGTCCAGGATGCTCTCCCTGAATCCCGCGGACCGACCAACCGCCTCGGAGGCCCTTGACCACGACTACTTCTGGACCGACCCGGTGCCTTGCAAAGCTACTGAGTGCGTCTTCTTGTTCTCATCCCACCCTTCCGCTCTTGCTTGCGGGTGACTGACTCGGCCAACCTTTGGTGGGTGTACAACAGACTGCCTCACTATCCTGCGATGCACGAATACGAGGCGAAGAAAACGCGACAGAGCGAGCGCCAACCGAAGAGACAGAGGGTCACTGGCTACGCGCCGAACGTTCCGGTCGCACCTCTCCGCTCGCAGCCCTACCCTCCGCACAATTCCGGCTATCCGCAAGTCCTTCTCCCCGTGCCGCAACAGCTCCCGCGCGGCGACTACCCTCCTCCTCTTTCCTCTTCACACTACGCCCACCTCCCGTACCCTTCGTCGAAGCCCGGGCAGTACGGCCAGCCACCAGCCAGGCAGAATCTGCCCACAGGCCCAAAAGGCTGGGGCTCGGCGGCTCACGGAACGCACCCCACAGCCGCGGGCAGTGGCCTCCTGCCCACACCTCACGTCCCGCTTACCGTTCCCGGCCATCCGCCACGACCGACCGGCTACGCCGGTGCATCCTCTTCCTACCCGGGCTTTCACCCGCCCTCGGCCATCCCGCACTACGCCGAAGCGCTAAATGGTGGGTCGCGCCATCGTCCGCCGTCGTCGGGTTCAATGGTGGCCAGCGCCGCTCGGCATCCCCATCGCTCCGCTGCTTCTTCTGGCCTGCCACCACACTACCGAGGTGTCGGCGGGGCTCAACCGCAATCGTCGTCGTCGCTTCCTAGCACGGGCCTCCGCGGAGGGTATCACCACGACGCGCCCCGAGAGATGAGTCGACCACAGACCTCGTCGGCGCGGGCCCTCGAGGGCGGGCCGCGACACGACATGCCGCCCCACTTGGCCTCCTCGGGCTACAACCGACCGCCGGCAGGCGCGCAGCGATCGGTGCACCACCACGCGCCGCTCCAGCCCCATAATAGCCACGTCGGCCACCCGATCGTCTCCGAGGGCCATCACGCGTCAACTGCCCCCCGCAGCAGCAGTGTACATAAGAGCCATGCGCGGGCCACGTTGAGCGGCGTCGAACGGTCGTGCGTGGGCGTCGACACCTCCGCCACCAAGCGCAAGCGGGAGGCCGCTCTCCCATTTTTGATTTAAAAAACAAAACAAAAACGAAAAAGTAAAATACAAATATAAATACAAAAGCCATTTATTTCGGATCAAAAAGAAGAATAGAACTATTTCTCTTGATCGCGGCGAGAGACCAAGATGAGCAGCTCGTCGTCGTCCTCATCTTCGACGAGGAAGAGGGTGAGATCTAAATCGTCGGCGAAGGCGGCTCCGTCGAGCGTCGACGCCACGCGGAACAGAGGAAATCGCTCCCTGTCCACTGAATCTTCGGAGGCGGCCGTGGGCGGCCTTGCCCTGCTTCAGCGGATGGCGGCAGCCGCTGCCGCGGAGGCTCCACAACCGCCGCCGCCTGCCGAGCAGGCCACCACGGCCGGGGCGAGCGCCGCCTCCCTCGGGAACCATCACGTGTTCAGCGCCGTATTCCAATGCTTCACATCGCTCCCCTTCTATGCGTCGCTCCTGCTCGAGCTCCAATCCATGGCGCGGGCCATCGACGAGCGCCCCCCGTACGCCCGGCAGGCCGTTTGGTCCCAGCTCATGGCGCTCGTCGCCTCGTCACCAACAACTGCCGCTACTTCCTCTTCTGGTGCGCCATCTTCCTCTGCAGCATCTGTTCATTCCAACGTGCCCGACGCCGCGTTCGGGCCTGTCGTCGGCGGGTGGCTGGCCGCGCCGAGCACGAACCTGCTGGCCGTGGAGCTGCTCTACCTGGCCTTCATGCTGTCGGTGCTCAAGTACCCCGACCTACTGGGCGACGACGGCGCATCAGCCGCAGCCACCGCGTCAGCCCTGCAGCCACCGCAGCACCAGGCCGGTCCGCACCAGCAGCTGCACGTGACGGCGCCTCCTGGCGGCCGATCGCTGCAGCAACAGCCCGCGCATCATCAACACCGCCAGCAACAGCAGCAGCCCCAGCAGTACCAACCGGCGCAACGACACACGCCATCGCGGGCGGACTCGGATGCCTCCACGTCATCATCGCGGGCCACACAGCGGGCTGGGAGCGGCGGCCGCAGCAATGCACCTCCCCCGGCTTCTTCATCGTCGTCGTCGTCGTCGACTGCAGCGCAGCCGCTGAGAGCGACCGGGTCTGTACCGCTGCCCAAAGTGCTGCCGCTGGTCCCCAGTCCCCCGTCTTCGTCGTCTTCCTCTTCGGCTGGCGCCTTCCACGGCGGCGGTGGCGGCGGCGGCGGAAAGCCACGGGGCTCAGGCTCAACGCAGCCGCCCTCTCCTTCCCAGTCTGCATCGCTGTCTCACCACCAACAGCAGCACCATCTCCACCAGCAACATCTGCACCAGCAACAGCTCATGCCGGGTCCCGGACCCAATATTACTATGGCTCTGCAACAGCTGGCTTTGGTACCTTCTTGCTGCATCAGTTGGTGTGTGTGTTGTGTGTTGTGTGTGTCGTGTGTGTCGTGTGTGTCGTGTGTGTGTGTGTGTGTGTGTGTGTGTGTGTGTG